>JABUQX010001289.1:0-37500 GCA_015478945.1 Trachelipus rathkii
CAAATGTACTTCGTTCCAATGGGGTGGGTGTTTAACCGTTTCGCATTTATCGTGAAACGCACCGCGTTGCGCCGCTTCATGCATAATAAGGTTGTATATTCAAATTAAAGGTTTAGTATTTATTCATTTATTTATTTATTAAATGGTTATTTATTAAAGGTTATAATTACAGTAAAGAGCGCATCTCTTGGTTTCACAATAGCTTCTACCCAATGTATGCGTTAGATATATTACCTTTGGGTGGTATAAATTTCACACATGTTGGTCAAATTCATGTAAAGGTTGTTTGTTCTGGTAACAGGACAAACAAGGTTGCATGATACAAACTCCATGTTAAGAATTTTGGATGTTCAACATCAAAATTTTTAATAATATATATATATATATATATATATGTATATATATATATATATATAAATATATATATATATATATATATATATATATATATATATATATATATATATATATATATATATATATATATATATATATATATATATATATATGTTTTTTATATATATATATATATATTTTTATATATTTATATATATATATATACTATATATATATATATATATATATTATATATATATATATATATATATATATATATATATATATAATATAACTGTGAGTGCATATATATATATATATATATATAACCTCTAAAATATTGGTTTTAAATTTTATAAAATCTTTACGTAAGTTAATTGTGAAGCTCTTAATTAATTACCTCCATCAAAGTTATAAAAACTCTTATATGATTCCTCATATATTTCTTCTATTTTATTTATTCATTTAATATTTAGATTTAAGTTGTAACCCAACGTTTTAGTGTATTTTTTAGATCACTAATTTTGGCTTTAATTGTCAAAATTTCCCTAGCTGAACAATACCACATTCTTCACTTTACTTTCAAAATTGAGTTCAACCTGTTCAAGTGTTCAGAATCAAAAAGTTAAGTTAATATGGGTAGGGAGGTAAATTTCTCTTTCATTACTATATCAATCTTTCTCTGTACCTTCTACTAATCAATTTACCTACTAATTTAACTAAGTACTACAAACTACAGGCAGAGTTACTTACGAGAAATTAACAGAGCAAAAATCTCCATGAAATAAACAAACTAAAGGTAAGACCCAACATATTACAATTTTCACTAATTTTAAGTTATTATAGCTTATTATTTATTTTTTCAAATGAAGCTAGGTTTTTTTTGTAAACTTTGAATGTATAAAAAATTAAAAATGACTAGCTGAAAAATGGAAAATAGCAAAGGTGGTTCAAAATACCGGGACTTTCTTCCCAACTACGAAACATGCTCTGCATGTTTCTCTGGTTCAACCGTACATAACGGACACCATCTAAAGATTATTAGTATATTGCAAGGATAAAAAAATTACTGAGGTTTAACATGTCCAAAGACAGTCTCAGAGGAATATGCATGCAGACTGCGGAGTGCGAACTTAAAAATGTTGCTGAAGAAAAGGGGAAACTGAAAGAAGTACTAGGAAGCTTTAATGAAAATCTTCCAAAACTGACTTTTGGATATTATATATATATATATATATATATATATATATATATATATATATATATATATATATATATATATATATATATATATATATATATATATATATATATATATATATAGTAGAGGAAGTGGCCAATTCTGTAGTGGCAAGAGTGTTGGGAGTTATCTCTTCTTCTTCATCTTCCACTGGGAGGTCTTGTTGTTGTAGTAGAGGGCTTGTATTTATTTATTCTGCTTGTTCCTCCAATGCACAGGTAGTTGTTGATAATTGTTCTTTGATAACTCCTCTCATTATGCTTCGTTTATATGTTGAGGGGTCTAAGTATCTACAGGTACTCTGGATTCCACCTTTCACTGTTGAAGTCGCTTTCTTTACCAACAGGAAGCTATATAGTTACGCATTGATTGGTACTTCGAGGCCAATCAACAGCCATGCAAGTCCTTAGATGTCTTTTTATAATTATCTTTATAGTGGGAGAGTAAAAATAACTTTTCTTTTGGTTTTTGGTTCTTTATTAATATTTACATTCGGATTATATTCAAACAAGTCGCTGACTTAAAGTCACGAGCAACAACATTTTTACAATTTTTGTTATGAATAACGTCTCGCTGACCTGCAACCTTGCTAAGTTTTCCTCTGAGAGAGAGAGCAAGTATTAAAATCACTTGGTTTATACCTGTTTACCAAAGTAAAAGTTATTTATAAACTAAGCTATAAAGTATGATATAAGTATACTATAAAATATTATGTAACACAAGAATTTGCATTATTTAGTACCTATTATGATGTGAAATACATATAAACATATAAAGAACAATAAAATAAAACTGCATTTGCCCCGAAAAAAAAATTGATAAAAAAATGACATTCTTACAATTAATTTTCTTTAATTTGGTTTCTCTAAATGAAATAGGTTAAGTCATGTATTTTATAAGCACAAAAGTTTATCTAAACATCAAAAATATTATTTAAATACAATTTATTTTGACAATATTATATTAATGAGCACTATATATATATATATATATATATACTCATATAGCCTTGCTATGTAGCCAATAATATGCTGCTAACTATATAATATATATGTATATATATATGTAATATATAATAACAATAATATCCATAACAACTAACTAGCTAATATATATAACTATGTATATATATGAAAATGTTGTGAAAAACCATACAATAATATATAGTAATAATAATAATAATAATATATATATATATATCAACCTTAATAATATAATAATAATATATATAACCAATATATATATATATATATATATATATATATATATAATATATATATATATATATATATATATATATATGAAAAGAATAGAGAAACTGAAATATCGACTAATCAAATAATATCTGTGATGATTAGATAATGTTATTACAAATGTCATAATAACATTAATATTTGTCAAACTTTTTTTTTTTTTTTTAAATATACAATTTAATTAAAGAGAATATAATTAATTATTACATTTGATTAGTAGGAATGTTTTCTAAACTATTCACCCTAAAACCAAAATTTTACCCTGAATAAATTTTCATCGTCTTCTTCTTAAAAAAGGAAATGTATTTTTTTATAATTTGCCGGAAATTATTAATGGGAGTAAACTTGCCTCTGTTAAAAAAGATAGTTTCCTGTTAGGAGAAGACTGTTTTTAAAAGATTTAACGAGAGCAAAAATCAACACTCTGCCCCTGATACATTGGAGAGGATATTAAATTCCATTCGACAGACCATATTAAGCTCTCCTGATCCACTGGAAAGTGAGAGTCTTAGAGGGATAATTACTCTCTACGTGCTTACTTATAAAATTAAATGTATGAGCAGGAAATAATATGTCTCTCTAAAAAAAAAACTAAAAAATTACGTGAGCTTCCTTAAAATTAAATGTATGAAAAATAATGATGTAATTATGCTGGACAATTTATATAGTATGTCGAAGGACACTAATGGGAACAATTATTTGTATCCTAGAGTTTGAATAGGTATTTAATGATTACCCTAAAGTCGCTATCTAATTAGACAAAAATAATGATGTAATTATGCAGGACAATTTTTCATTTTAAAGTTTAATGTTATTCCTCTTTAACAAAAATAGATACCATATTTTGAATATCGTGATTTCGTACTTGATAAAAATATTATAACTTAGATATTGTTAACTATTGTTAAATTATAATTATAATATAGAATAATATACTATTATACTCTTAAAATTGTACAAAGTAATTACAACAGTTCTGCTACTTGATTTTTTTAAATGAAATCTTGAGCAAACTAAGTATCAAAATAGCATTAGTACTTGTGCATCAGCTATAAATTTTTACTAGTCATTAAATATTATATAAGTATAAATTTGCCAACCATTTACATCTCACTAGGGTTGGCTGACTCACAGGGTGCGGTGCAGTGCGGTGCGGTGCGGTGCGTGGTGCGCTCATTTTGGTGCGGTCTGCGCGAGTCCGAGCATACATATACCATCCTGAGTTGATCCCGTGGGGTGAGATTTAAAGATTATAGAGGTGCGATGCGAAGATGTGTGGATATGAGCGATTAATTACATGAAGCGCCGTGCCGGTACGTATTGAAATATAAGCAAGGTGTGTGCAGCGTATTTATTCTGGGTCGACCACGTGCGATCGTGCGGTGCTGTCCGGCAGGATAGTATTAGACGGATTGCTGTACAGATGCATGTGCGAGGTGCCGCGTAGATGCAATGGTGCTAAATACGCACCCATATTTCCACTCTACTTATTTCTTCTTATTGGTGATCCGTTAAGAAATTCTCTTCCACAAACCCGTAAGAGGAGGTTGCTGGGCTTTGCATAGAAAGTTCGCTTGAAAATTTAAATGGGTTTTGATCTCCAAATTAAGGGATATGTATGAGTTGCATATAGGCGGTAACTGAGCCGGAGGATGGGTAGAGAGAAAGTGGAGATTCATGGGACCAACAGACCCTCAGATTGGCCCAAACATACTGAGAGCCTCTCTCGGGTCTCGGAAAATTTATTGTATGAAGTTATTAAAAATTCGTAACGGGACATGGCACTTAAAAATATTACGAATATGATAAAAGAGGGACAGGAAACTCTTTAACCCCTCTATCCAACTTATTCCTCTTCCCTAATGAAAAAAGTATGTTCTAGTAATCTGCTCTTAATGTATCCATAGATGGTGTTGATGACGAGTTCCAAACGAATAAACTACCACCTTATCTCTAGTACTTACCATACCACTAATAGTAACATTGAAAACATAAGAGTTCAGCAGTGAATAAATGTATTCAGATTTGTATTGATCATTCTCGATATCGAACCAACAAGAAACTAATTATACAGTTACTGCCTATATTTTGATTTTTCATGTATTTTATTTTTACTTTCTGAAAATTTATCTTTGAAATACAAGAAGGCGGACAAATGAAATCTTCAAAAAACCGGAAACTTCACTCTTATATATTTGATTAAATATTAAAGATTCCGAGTAATCCAAACTTCTTTGTACAGTTATAGAGTAGATAGTAACGAGAGTGAAGAGAGTAGAGAGTAGAAAGAGAGAGCTAGAGAGAAGTAAGAAAGAAATGGAGAGAGGAAGAGGAAGATAGAGAGAGAGTAAGAGAGAGAAGAAGATATAAAAGAGAAGATCGGGAGAGAGAGAGAGAGATGAGAGAAGAGAGAGAGAGAGTATACGAGAGAGAGAGAGATGATGAGGAAGAGAGAAGAAGAGAAGAGAAGATATGTTGAGGAGATGATGAGAGAGATGAGATGAAGAGAGAGAGAGAAGAAGAGAGTAAGTAGAGAGAGAGAGAGAGAAGAGAGAGACGAGAGCATTTGATAATAGAACACCACAAATTAAAATTAATTGAACTGTGCTGCTATAAAAACTTGCAACATCTATTAATAAAAATAATAGTTCAATAAAGCTATTCATTTTACATTTAGAAACATTACTATAATTAATTTATATTCGTGTACATAAATGCAAATAAATCTGCCCGAGCTCAGGTATGTAATAAAAACTGAGGGATTTTCTTTCATGCACCCTTAGTATCTTTATATTCTACAATATATTATTACAATTTCAATATATATACTTATTAATAATATATAGAAAACATAGTATAATTATAAATATATATATTAACAATATATATATATATACACTTATAATAATTATATTTTTCCCGACCTGTACGCAGATCTATTATATTTTTAAGTGTTCTTGCTAAGCCTACAATAGAGCAGATCATGTTTACCGGTGATTCATGAATATAATATATATATATAAATATATATGATATATATATATATATTACTGAATATTTATAATGGGTACACAATCCAAGAACCTAGATGGAGTTATGAATAACGTGTAGGACGGATCATATGAGAGAATAGGGACGCATGGAAGTGTACCATCAGTCTAAGGACAAAAGTTTAGGCGATAACTAATGCAAATCGGGTAACGCCATATGGCTGGGAAGTTCATCGCAGGAACATATCAGTATATATCCTTGAGACACAGATGCACGATTCTAATCGCTTTACTAAAGGAGTCTGGTGAGAAGTAAAGTTAGGATATGTTTTATATAATATAAGGTACATATAATTTTATTTACGTTGAAATTTTTTTCTATAAAAATTCTATGAGTATAAAAATATTACATAAAAAAATAATAAATAAATATAATTTAAGGTTGTTTTATTACAACGCTTAGTGTCTTGCGCAATACTCATAGGTTATTTCGAAGATCGTTTACCGCACAGTTTTATGAGAAGCACATCTCTTGTCGAGATAATGAGTGTTTCACTGAAATTACGAAATAGAGTAAAAATAGGCTAATGTAATTCTCGAGACTATGCGAAGAAAGACTCCTTTATCAATTATGTTATATTTGTTTTTGTTTCGTGCTGACTATATATTACAGTGGACACGGAGGAGAATATCGCTAATAAAATAAATATTTTTCACTGCTTAGAGTTCATTAAATTTGCTATTTTATCATTGAATAAACTCATATTAAATAAGAGTCAAACTGTTGTGTATAATCCAATTTTTTGGAACGGAAGAGTGTTCAAGACTGTGGCTGCTCCGGATCCTCTTTGTACCATACACCTAGGGTCATTCATCTCATGGCACGGGCGACCCCGTTGGTGACAGAATCCACGTCGGTGACCGATGTGAAGTATATACTTTATTGAACATAAACACATGAAGGACTTTGAGAGAAATCGTACATTTAATCTGTTTGGTAATATAAAAAAGATTTATCTTGGAAGACATTGTTAAGTCAAGCAAAAGACTATGTAAGCACTTTACATAAAATGAAATTAAATATTTTGAACTTGTTTGCATGTCATACATAACCAGTATAAATAATAATAATAATAATAATAATAATAATATTAATAAATAATAATAATAATAATAATACATAAATAATATAATATAAATAATAATAAAATAATAAAATAATAGCTAGATAATAATAATGAAATAATAATAATAATAGGGAATACTGGAATAAATTTTCTGATTCACCATGAAAATTATTATATAACGAGCACACTCTTTCCAATTCCGAAAATTGTGATTACCAGTATTATAATAATAATAATAATAATAATAATAATAATAATAAATAATAATAATAAAATAATAAATAATCAATAATAATAATAATAATAATAATAAATAAATAATAATAATAAAAAAATAATATAATAAATAATAATAATAATAAAATAATAATAATAATAATAATATATAATGAATAATAATAATGACTAATGAATAATAATAATAATAATAATAATAATAATAATAATAATAATAATAATAATAATAATAATAATAATAATAATAATAATAATAATAATAATAATAATAATAATGATAAATAAATAGTAATAATAATAATAAAATAATAATAATAATAATAATAATAATAATAATAATAATAATAATAATAATAATAATAATAATAATAATAATAATAATAATAATAATAATAATATAATAATAATATTATAAAATATAATTATAATTCCCCAAAATAGGTTTAATATCCTAAAACATTTTTTATACCAAATATTGAATTCTAAATTTTTTGGAAAAAAAAAATGGCTCAGTTAGAAAAAGCTGCCAGCCACTGGTCTTACGTTATATTCCTTAAAATGAAAATGAAATTTTATTTGCAAAAACTGCTGTGGAACCTGTTTATCACGGACCAGGTGTGCCATTATCCACTTTGACAAACATTCATCTTCATCTGACTTTGATAACAATAGAAATAGAAATAATATAATCTACTTTCATGAGTAGAATCACTCCCTTTTTAATCCTTGGAGTCCATTATGCCCTGATCGTGTTGACGGTTGTCTTGTAGTTAGAGCACAAATGTATCCATTTAAATTATGTGTGATTTCCGCGGTCGTTCTACTGTAGTTAATTTAGATACAAAGAAATGTTAAAAAAAATACAACAAATATAATCTATTTAACGATATTTACCTTTAAGGAACATGAGACGCTAAAACTTGGCATCATAGTGGAGCTCTTTTGGCAATGAGAACGTCCTTGTCCATGGAGAAGAGGCAATCCACGGGGACGGTTGAAGGGATAGCTGAGTGTTGCATTTAGCAAACACGGCCATCAGGATTGGCTCATTGCGGAAGGCCATATCCGTCAGATTTTAGTTCTTGATATCTTCCAACCTGCCCCCGACAATGACCTGCGTCTTGGATCTGGTCTACTTTTGACTACCGATATGCTCCTAGGATTGCACAGCGCCATCCATGAAATTGCTTAAATGTCTTTTTACTCCTATTTCGCTCCGGCTCCTCAGTCCTGGTTTCTTGTATGTTGGTTATATGATCATCCATGGTCGTCTCTAGTCTCTACGACTGTCTCCATCGCCTTGTACATGCCATTGACCTTTGTTATCGTCGAGCTCCTCTAGCTGTCAGATGGAAAATAATGGTTAAACTGACCAAAAAATGTAAAGAAGTGACGGACAAAAAAAATAACTTCCGTTACACATTCTGTTACAACAAACAAGTCAATTACTCCGTTACTCAAAAAAGTAGTTACAATTGGTAACGAAGTAACGGAATAACTAACTGGTGCCCACCTATATACCCATTTCCCCCTGAAACTTTTCGACGCCAGATTAAATGTTCAGATTTTCTTTGCAATAATAGAGGAAATCAATCCTTTAATTCTTCAAATAAAAAGAATTCCTCTGAAATTCTTCAAGACTTCTTTTTTCTTTCTTCAAGTACCTTTTGTCTCTGGAGGGGGGGGGGGCATTATTTTTCAATGGTAGATAAATCTTGGTAAGCATACTCTCACAATTTATTTAGACGGAATCTTTATCTATGTAATTCCGATTTAGAACGGAATTTATTTTATAATTTTATTTAATTTATTGTAGCAATATCAGTTCATATTTGTGTTAGTTAATACAACATGCTTGTTCAATTATGGTAAATCATTTATTCAGAACATAGCATTGTTCATTATTATGGTAAACATTATTAGTTTTAGTGCAATATAATATTTGAACAAATAATTATAAGGGGCTGGTATTATATCATTGGTAATGTACCCTAATATCTTCTAGTCTCTCTCTACAAAATCTTTTCTTTTCCAAAGTCTATTTTAGTTTAATTTTTGTCCAATTTTTACAGCTAAGAATATAATTCGGGTATCTATCTCTACTTAATTCGTTCCATCAGTTAACACCCTTTAATAATTATTAATTTTATATTAAACATTGTTTCATTTCTCCTTTTGAAGCTAATACACCTATTTATGTCCTTAAATGTATTTCTTATGAACATATTACACTAATAATAATATTACATACAATTACAAATTGCATTAAAATAAACAAATTATTTATTTTAATATGGGTACCATATTTTTGAAAGGGCTGTTAATTATCCTACCTTAAACCTAAAGCCATAAATATACCAAGCAAATATATTTGACAAGGTGAATAGAGAATCAATCCTATGGTAGTATAAGTATATAATGTGTGTAAATTTATTTCAGATTTACACTACCTATACCTAATCTAAGAGAATTATTAAAGGTCTATAAAGTCTTACCGAAATTTATTATCCGAGAGAATAAATTGAATTTTTTGGAATACCCCTACTGTAATTATTTTTTAAATAATATATTCCTCACTCACCACTTAACAACTTTCAAAATAAGATTTAGGTTTAAATAACTAACACTATTATCAGTATTGATTTCATCTACTATTAGCTGCGTATATATGATACACACAATGGACGTTTTTAAGCATTCTATTATTCGGCTTGGTCGTCTTTAAGGTCAATAGCCCACCGCAACACTCGATGATAATATCGCATAAAATACACTAATTTATAGATTATTATTTATCTCAACATCATTATTTATATTCAGGATCTATTTTATCAAATGGTGAAATATATTAATATTTGCCGAAGAAAAAACACATAAAAGGCTCAATATAAATGTAACTATTTTAAAGTCTATACCTATAACAATATCTAACTTATCTCCTTTAAATGTAAACCTTTGGTAATAAGAATTAAATTATGGGCATATTACATTAAAATTGATTACTCATATGTATATATTTATCTAAATAAATAGCTGAGTAGATATAATTATTTGCTCCACTTAGGTCCAAACATTGTGGAGCTTCATCACCACTGTTTAAACCAGTAAGTAAAATTCACTTCACGAAACAGGAATATGGTGTTTATAATGAACCTACCAGGTGAGATAACAATAATTCACATGCATAAAATATGAACCGTTATTTCAAAATTATCTGAGAGCAGTATATATCATATAATACCTAATATATCACAATTATTTTTAGTGAACGTATATCACAAAATAACAGGGGATTAGGAGCCCCCAGAATTTTATTCCCGCAGATATGTTATTATTCGATATATAATTAAATTCGTTATATATACCTCAGGATTTATATACTCAGAGCTCTCGAATCCAGGATATTCAGGATTAACAGAGGATATAATTTCAGATAATCTCATACAAAAGGTTACTGGATTCGATTCCGGATATCGGATAGATTCGATCGCTCTTGTAATAAATCATGACAGACAAAAGGGTAGATAAATACGAGCTAACGTCCTATGAATCAGGTCCTCCACGGCTTATACCTTATAGTTTAAATAAACACTTCTAGGATTTCTTCGGATTCGGATTCGATGACATTATTTTACCACATAGTAGATTATATTTTCAGGTATATCGGTATAAGTACTACGATTCCCGAAATTACCGGTATATCGATAAATTCTCATACGTCAGTCCTATTATCTGTACTTGTTATTTCTCAATTTATCTTACAAGGATAGATCTAAATATAGATATAAAATCATTAAGCACCGCAAGAGAAAACCATATAGGTAGAACGGATTGGAATATGGGGTGTGTATTGATTGGATCGGGCATCACGCTTTTTTCACGGCAGCCTAACCACAGGCGTGATGTAGGAGCTAATCATGATGCATATTTCTATTTATTTTTGGCCTTGAATCATGGCCCGAAGTTAACCAGCTACTACGAATGATAAGTTAATTGAGTTACCACTTCCTGAAGACATTGACAGCCTATTACTCATCTACGGAAGATGGTGTGAATAGTACCGAATTGCAGTTGTGCCCTTAATATAAAGAAGTATCACGGTGTGCTTCATCCTACCTTGGGCCCTCCGGTTAACTAGACGCCCCCGTACTGAATCTTGATATCACGATCCCCCCCCTAATGGAAACATAAAATTTCGGAATTATCAGGCCGAGGTTTTGAAACGCTATAAAGTAATAAAACATGACGGATCCCTGCCAGGAGAATCACAAACCTGTATCCGAAGTACCTTTAAAATACTTTTATTATGTCTCCCAAAACCCATTTCATTACACCTCATAACGTCTTGAATATTTTTCTCCTTATTGATCCGCATCGCCTTTTTTTCGCACAATTGGGTGCCTCCTTTTCCTCTTTTATGATCGAATGCATATACCTATACTTGCTTATTCTGCGTACTCGCCTAACGGAATTCCACTTTTTGCTTGTGTTCCTCAAGATGCCTCTCAATATCCAGACAATCTAGCCAAACTTGCCTTCGCCTTTGTTTCATAAACATCCATTTCAGTCTCATTCCGGTTATGTTTTTTCATGGTGTTATCTAAACATAACACGTCGTTTACCCACAGGCTGTCTAATAATAGAATACGAGACAAATTTGTTTTTTGGCGCCGCACCTGCCCTGTAATGTTCTCTCTGACCAAACGCTTTACCAAAACCGACCATAAGAACTTCCTCACTTTCCCTTTTTATGCCTCATTTTTTTCGAGGCAGATATAGAACTATATGAATCTGAATTCCAGGAACGTTGGAGGGTATGCATTATATGCCCGTGTAATCCCGCATGCTAGATTATCTTATTCACACAAACCCTGACAAAACAGTCACGTAAAGGTTAACTTTATTTTCAAATGCCGTATCGTGTCTCTACTTTCGCTGGGGACGCAGTTTTTGTGCTGCAGCTTAACAAGCTTGTCCCTTATCTCAAACACATTTGACTAATGTTTTATAAAACCCGCCCCGTATAGCACGTTTTTTATAATATTGCTTCGACTTGTTACCACAATGAAAAAATGTAGAACGCAACGATAACTTATTTTACTTGGAATAACTCCCCTTCTTTTTCTTGTATTGGTTGGGCGGATAACGATCGTGATCATCTGAGAAAATTTCTTAGGCCGGAGCATACGAGTAGGCAAAAAGGCCCTCTCTATTCGGGGGTTTCCGGGCTGAGTTCAGAGGACCATCCTGTCGCCTCAATTCATTTTTTAGCCTCCTATAACATATAGGATGTCGCTTCTTACGGTTCTCTATACTACGCTCAGATTTACTATCTCTAGCTCTTCTTGCGGAATAAGTTTGTTTGCTTTTTCGATCTTTGGCAAAGTGGACTCAGGTTGCGGTCGGTAGTCGAGAGGACATCATAAGAAGAATAATTATTTCACCAGCAAAAACAATAATAGGTTTTGTATTGGGTGGGACACTATTTTCTTTTCTTACAAAATTTTTCTTTTCAGTATACAAAAAAAAATTATCTAAGTAAAAAAAAGAAGCATCTCCCCGTTTATACAAGTCCTAAAAACTAAACATTTGATGTTGATCGGATGAAGGTATAAAATAATTGAATATTACAGTTTAGTCTGTGCATATTACGCCTGCACGAGGTAATACTTGCACTCCTCCTTATTGGCCACCCCATACACACACCGCACTTTTTGAAAACGTCAACAGGAATATCAACTATTTATAGAAACTTCGCCATTTCTCCTCTTTCCTACCAAGCAGTAATCCTTGCCGTGCATGCCTCCGCAACGCATGTTTCTTAGAGACAAATCATTCAATATTTCCTCCCAACAAGCGGCTCTCGCTATTTAGGTCGCTCTGGACCGAGACGCACTCTCACTTCTATATTACTTTTGCTTGATCCAATATAGATTCTAAAAATTAGTCTTGTTTCACTATTATCTTTAATGTAATTCTCACATCCTCTACAACCAAAATTAGAAATTTAATAGATTAAACTTTTCTATATAATATATAGGTAGTCACCACTGGAATGGAGGCTTTACAATATATTTTTATTTTTTTAGGTAATTATTTTAAAAGGAATTTATTTAGTATTCCACAAGTAGAAAAAATCTAATATTTATTTCATTGAAACGAACATATTACTTCAGATTCCATATATCACTCCTAGCCATATCAAAAAAATGATAAATTACATCATCCAGTCATAAGTGAACAAATCCAGTTGGCAAATTGATTCTCGATTCTGTCAGCTCTGAGACTTAACAGCTAGCCGTATTTTGTGAAGCTCTGAAAAGACCGTTGGTGTGGTCTCCCTTTAATACTTGCACTCAAATATACTCATATATATTATTACTAGCTCGATACAAGAGCAATAAAAAATTAATTGTCATTTTTTAGTATCGTAATTTTAAAAAATCACTATACTCCTACAAAGTAATATATAAGTATAAGTGGGTTTATTAATGAAACCATTATGGTACAACGCTGAGATGCAGCAAAACTCAATAAAAAATCGAAGAAGGTAACTTATACGATTGTACATTATTGTAATAATTGGGAACCTACATGCCTAATGACACTATAATTTATCAAAGTTTTGAAGTCATTATTCGAAAAAAATTTGGGATGTTGATGAATTCTGACTTTATAATTGCTCAAAAACATGGGTTTGGCAAAAAGAGGTGGTTTGGAGAAATCGCTGAAAGACAGTTGACTACAGGTATCACAGAGAAAAATAAACAACCGGAGAAAACAATTATACGGTTGCTACATTAGAGAGGCAAAATAAACCAATACATTACAAGGTCTTTGGGTGTTTATTAATAGGGAGCAAGATCAGGAAATCCAAATGGCATCCCAGATATGAATTCCAGACATTTTAGTTGTCACTTCTTCGGGTTCAAGGCGTGAATAACCGGTCACCCGCGCTCGTGCCTTAGTAACATTTTTTAATTTACAAAAGGGTATACGTTCTAAGCGACACAGTACATTAACGATAATAAGGTACCAGTTGCGCAGGCGCTATGATTATAGTTACCACAAGGAAGAGAGAGAGATTAAACGTCGTTAGGCTTTAACTATTTTCGTCACGTAAGATACGAAAACACTATACTTTCGGTGATGCGAGTAACATAGGTGGTAGGGTATGTTCATTCCCGGCTCCAGGTGGTTCTCGATCGATCTTATGTATGGAACAAACTAGCTTCTCTAACATAACACCGCCATTAACATTGGCTATACTTCCCTATTTATGTCCATAAAGTGGCTTGAGAGGTGAGAGATATATATATATAATAGACAAAATAATTTAAATATCAAAAGCTATAATGACTGAACTGATGACCAACTATACAAATTACACACATTATTCGTAGTTAGCATGTGTTATTCAAAGTGGTCAATATGAATAATACTTAATGTCTCATACTTTATTTTAATATGTACATCATTATATAATGACGTCTCTAGCTCAGCCCTGTATTTACCGTTATCTTTCCATAACACATTTCAACTCATCTATATCTATTACATTAAGCGTATTTAATTTTTCATATTACTTTCCCTCATTAGTGGCTTAATGTCCCTTACCTACTCACATCTATACACAATGACCATAACAACTCTCAAACATCTTAATATCTCTTTATTCTCTACATTTAACCCTCATCCAATTTTCTATTTATTATCACACAGTACAGTAAACTCCCTTTACTAAAGGGTACCTTCATCCGTGGAGGCCAAGTCTGGCTCCTAGGAGCTGAAATCATCATCATCGATTGTGAAGGGTGCCAGGCATTTAACTACATCATTTTAATAATTTGATCAGATGTTCCACTGGTATTCAGACACCGGTGGCAATGACTTACCTGGAGACAAGCGGGGGTCCATCACCTTCCAAGCTTCAAAAAAAATTCAAGGTTCCATAATACAAATATTTCTGAACATTTACAATATTATGATACTTAGATCTATACATTATTCAGTTTATTCCCCAAACATCATAGTCCAATATCCATATAATAACCATCAATACAAAAACAGGGAATAATTCAATAACATTAGCTAATAGAGCCCTTATCTTATCAGCTTAGTATAGGAGAGCCATACTCAAGAAAGATAACGCTCACCTCAATATGAACATAAATGAGGGATGATGCGAACGAATCAGATTTACAAATCAAGAAACGAGACACTATATTTATACAAAGGAGTCTATTTGGATACATCTAAGTTGAAAAATGACTTGATCCAAGCCGCAATAGGGAGTCCTAACTATAGGGGAGACCTATTCATGAATATAATCGTCCGCTAAGAATACATTTCGAACCGAGAGGGTTTCCTAAGATGAACAAATATCTAAGCATTTAGATTGCCCGGCTGTGTGTCCCCCGCTGAATATAATTGTTGCCCAGCAGAAATATGATAATGGTCGCCTCATAATTAATAGTGTATTAGAAACGCAGTAATATCTGCCCTTATACACCTGCTTGCAGGCATTCATAAGAGATACGCACTTCTCAAAACCGAAGGAGTCGGTGGCCCATCCTACACAAAACCCAATCTCCCCTCACTAGACTTTATCTGCTTTTCCTTTATTTTTTGCTTGTACTAATTCAAACTTCGCCCTCCTCCTGAATGTCATTTTAAGTCATCACGTCGAGCTCACTTGTCAACCGTCTAATCACCAATCTATTCTTGAAAGCTCATCCTTGCACTGTCACAGAGCAAAACCAGACACAAGGAATGGTATACCGCTGTCGGAGTATAAGCTCGCGTTAGGCGAGCACGTGCACTCGCGAGAGACCAGTCATCTCTGCATTCGAGCTCTCTCGAAACACGACACCAGAGCCTGTCCTGCCCACCCCTTCATCGTGCTGACTTCCTTTTATATAGGCGCAAACATTCCATTTTCAATTTATGACAAGTTTAACCCTACAACTCAATTGAGGAGGCGGATATAGACCACAATCACGATACCCTCACTTGCCGCTATTTAATCTATTAACGATGCGGCGTATGAGAAAATAGTCAGCAGAAGAACATTCACATTGTGACTTCTAAATTATCTTACATCTCACGCTACACTATATCGTCCAACTGAGCGCAACTACCTTTGGACTATTGTGCCATTTCATGTTATAGAACCTGAAAACTACCTGAGGATCTACTATAAAGTACTTCGACACTGTTGGCACGGGCAGATAGACGCTTCCGCACTAATTACCGAAATTCTCGAATATCAATTTATGAGCAAATCACTCACGAGTGACGTCGGAGTACTGTGATATACATAAGCCTAACATATCAGTATATTGTCTCTGACTCTGAGAAAGTGCTTATGCAAGCTCTTTAATAATTGTTTATTAATAGTCGCTTTATTTATTACGAATATTTATCTGGACTATGTCACACAGAATGACGACATATGCCATGGCATGATCGAGAGGGTCTTAATGTGGGAGATAGAGATATATTGACGTCCATAGAAATATACAGCTGCAGTATGCGCCCTACACTGTGACTATTATGATAACTAGATGTACATATCTCCTGTTATGTTAAAATCCCAACTTATCTATTGGAGTTATACTTTCACAGAACTACAGCAGATGACCAGTGAACTCAGGCTCGACCTCGTTCGCATTGCCGATGGCATGGGTCCGACTAATGACTGCCCGCAGAATACAAGTATAGCTGTATGAGAACAGAGTGGGTCCTTAGTGTTAGTGCAAAACTATACTCTAAGCTACCATTTGTCCTAACAGGGTAGTTGTTCGGTACCTCTATGATATAGTTATTTGTGATATAGATATTATCTTATGTAGGGTGATATCCAGGTTAGGATATTATAGTACGGATACTAGGGGCATATATAACGATTCATCTATAGTATGAAGCGAAGACGGTTAATGTTATCTTACCCTAATAGTATCCTCATGATATAGGTCGTAGGTAATTATTATCATACGATATATATATATAAACTTTATAATATATATATGGTATAACTATATTATATATATATTATATTAGTATAATATAATAATAATATATCTATTATCTATTATATGTTGATTATATATATAACGTAGCTATGATAGCTTCCATTTATATCATTTTAAAGTATTCCTATATATATATATAATATATCTTATATTACATTAGACTATTCTATTTATGTATTATAATTACTAGCTATATATGTTGCTATTGATTTTAATTATATATATGAGGTCGTGTTATATACGGGCCTGATATTTATAACTGATTAATAAATACTAAGGAAAAGTTTCGGTATTAGTATACTATAATATACGGGTTGGTATCTCCTCTATTATTACGGGTGAGTAATGCTTATTGACCAACTGGCTTGTTCTTCAGTAGTCATAACACCCATTATGTCTTGTTTTTCCTTATGGGTTTGTTTGACATACTAGTTGATGCTTTCTTTACAAACTTTGCTGAATACTAGGTCTAAGCTTCCAATGCAGAATATCTAATAATCGAGCCCGTCACTGTGGCGGGATAAGCAATCAACCTCAAGTACAGTTTAAAGCAGGAGTCTTTACTTGTAAGGTATACTCTTTAAGAAGATAGATAAACCCCGCTCACAAGTATCACATAAGATGCGTAATTGTACGTAAAAGCAAAAAGCCGCTGTTGATTAATTGGAGCCCAAACCCTCTGCCCATTTTATAAATCATCTCCCCGCAAGTTCTTAATATCATGAATAAAACTTACGTACACCTAATAATTAGTGCGGACTCCTAACTTAGATTATCTGAGAAACTCAATTTATTCTCCTATGCTATAATTGACAAGCGGGAATATAGTTTATATACTTAAATTTGGCAAATCATGAAGGTTTCTTTTCTATAATAAAGGGTATAAAATGTTGCAAGTGAAAGTTCAAACTTAAACAGAGAGTGAGCATCAGCGAGATCATATAATTCTCAACCTCAAGTTTTTCAACTAATTGACTATAAGATTTAAATGATAGTCGTGGCAATCTTCATCTATGAAGACAACTTTTTATGGCCTTCCAGGTCTCAATGTATAACCTGACACACGCCCCTCCTAACGAGAGAGAGTCAACGCTGCACCTTCAGATTTTTCATGGGATTCCTTCGCGTCTTATACGATAAATACGTGACCTATCTCTATTCTGCACTGAAACAGTACTAGTACGAGAAAGTCCCTTTCGGGCTACGGTTATGTAATTGTAATGCAACTAAATGTTGCAATATGTATTAATAACTCTACAAATATATCACACGTGACCCAATAGTTACTCCCGATACTTCCTTGTTCTTCGTAGAATTGGTTTTCATTTCGCATAACTGTCCCCAATGTCTCGGTTTCTGGGGTTACATTGGCCCTTGATAGGATGCATCAACGGCACCTGGCGTTACAATAAGAGAACCGCGATAAGGTGGACAAAAATTCTTAATTTATTGGTAAGCTCGATTCACACTCATCCCAAAAACTTATTTAGGGGATTGTTAATTATTGTCTCAACTTCCGATAGTAACATAGTACATCACTCACAAAGTCGGTGGCACTTAAGAGGCAGAAATTCTCGAACTAACGAATTTACTGTGTTGAGAAGTATCAAAAAAATTATTTTATAGATCCTGCATTTTGGCGCTTCTATCCATTGAATAGATTAAATTAGAAGAGAAGTAGCTCTGAGATGAACAGAACCGGTCTACCTCCTTGTGGAGTAAAGAAAAAGGAGTAGGGATGCACGGAATCATGCAACTTCCTCTTGGAATTAACTACATACGAGAGTTTGTCAATAAAACATTTTTTCCACTTTAGCATGTATGTAAAAATAATTCATGCTCAAATGGAAGAACTCTCGAAAGGATTCCTATGAACAAAAGTCTATCTGCAATAAGTCCATCTACATAATAATAACTAATATTTTAGCTTCTATGGTATTATTGAAGTTAATCTACACCCCCGCCTCTTATTGTATTTCAGGATACTGCCTTGCATCTTTGCATCATAAATCATTTCTACTTGGAATATTCCAAAAAGGAGAAGTCAGAGATTAACTTTCAATAATAATGATGCCTCAGTATTGTTAGGTACTTTTTTTCGTCTTTTCCGACTTCCTTTCATGCTTTCTTCCCACTGTTGTTAACTGGAGATCAAGCTCACTTATAACATCAAATTCTATTATAGATCTAACCCTCAAGATTTCATATCCCAGGTATTAAGTAACGGCTAAATGATGCTTCGTTCACCGGGTAATCAGACTATTGTTCTTCATTAATACTTTCTCCAAACATACTTGAATGTGAGGAAGTATATTTCTTGGTTTTGGATTATTTCGGAGATTTATCCAATTTTGCAAATTTTCCACTGGGTACCTTATGTCTCATTTTTCATAGCAGTTTTCTTCTCTTCATGAACATACTTTCGATCTAATGGTTTGTTTGTTCAGTGCGGAGTATATATTAATCCTTATTAATATATTATAGTAGGACCAAGATATGTTACATCTGTGAAAGTTTCGACTCGAGTGGAATGTGGTCCCGTCGGTGATTTTTATTTCAATAGAATTTCTGCTTCACAGTAACCTTCCAACAATGCATGTGTCAGTTTGGTATCCATTTTATTGTTCATTAGCCATAGATTGTCATGAGTCCAAGTACACTTTTCACAATTGGAAGGATGATCAAAACAGGATTTGGTATCATTCTTTTGAGTTGCATAGCATTTTCCTGCTTCACAATAATCTTAAAAATGGAGTTAAGTGCTTCGTTCGGTATTATTTTAATCATTTCATTTTCCATAATTCTTAGGTATCGTCCCCCTTCCGCAATCCTAGCGCGCCTTGGGGAAAATATCTTTTGCAACTGCATTATACAAATACAAATATGGCGGTCATCACGGATTCTAAAGGGTCTAGTTTTTATTATAGGTATTATAAAGAAGTCGATTTTTGCAGAATAAAATAGCCCTCCTTGCTTATTCTTAGGGTGCCCGATACCCATAGGTAGGGTGATATATTATCAATACTCAGAAGTCTAATTTATACTGACTGTTCTGTGCCTTGTGAATGTTGTGACTTTATGGTTTTATTCACGGAAACTCCTTCTTGCAGATTAAAACTGACCAAAACAAGCCCCCTGATTCAAAAGAACTGGAATACATAACTATCGAAAAACCGCGATTCGAGACGAACCTATTCCGGTTACGGGCATGAGGGAATGTATGACATTTGAAATTCCATCCTGACATGGCAGAATGGATATTAGACGGGGATTGAACTTTTCATTGCGTGTCCAACAACGATCCTATTTTACTTATTTATGTCTCTCGCGTCAATACCTCATCGTTTTTCCACACTGGACATGCTCTCCCACCAGTCCTGACGCGGCAAAAGTCATAATGTTAATAGGAAATATTATATTCAATTTGGATATAAACGCAGCATATGTGGGTATTTGTCTTTCTGGCGTGCATCTTTGTCGTCGAGCCGTCTTTGTCTAATCAGCGGTTTTATGGATACTTACTCATTATATTAATTAGTACGTATTACGTTGAAATTCCTGTTTTCCATTTGGGAGAATCAACAAGAAGACTGGAAAATCGTGGCCCGCTCTTTGATTCGCCATATTTCCTCACAAACTTTGGTTGTTCGGGGGTTGAAGTGTTTTTATGACTTTGGTACTCTCGCTCGGTTATTTGTCAATGATCACATAAATGGTTCCAAGTTTCCCTTTATTGGGAAACAAAGGATACCTTAAACTCTTAGCTTGTAAGAAGATTACTGTCAGCGTACGGGGAAAGCCGATGTCGTTAACAACTAGAGTAAAGTCCTGCCCTCTAGACTGCAGCTAGAATCTGTTGGGCAATCATAAGGTGGAATAAATGATCAATCACCATAAGATCGGTATATTAATACCTATTTAGAAAGTATTATGAGTCTATACTTAGAATTTGAAGAGATTCATACTACCATATTGACTAAAGATCACGATTCTAATCAGACTTTTCACAGTAATTATAATCTGGAACTCTCTCTTACATCTTTGCCTTTGTGTAGAGGTATTTGCCATGATACTTAACACCCTTAAAAAAAACTCCTTTAAGCCAACACTAATAATCACATATTGTGCGCAGGCAATAGCTAGATACTCTGATGGGGGCTTGCGCGTGTTATGTTCATGTGAAATATATAATTACAACGCTTAAGTTGGGTAAGGCATATCATGGCCTATATATAATACCCGAACCAGAGAGGTAAATTAGCACCTGTCCAGGGGCTAAAGGACACGCATAAACAAATTGAGGTATCCTAATTTAGACGCAGAGTCTCATTGGAGTTATATATTATGTCGCTAATGGCTTCTCATATACCGTTGGTGTCAGTAATCGATCATCAACATTTATTCAGTCCTTTGATTCGACGAACGGGTGACCATAATTTGGGTACCTTAAACGAATTGGTCGTAAGGCTAGGTAGATATCATTGCCTAATATATTAGTAACGGTACGATTGATGAACTTGAGATTGTGAGACAGGATTATATACCTGAATATTTTTCCTAGTTTATACAATATGTTTGATTCGGTGTAGGCGTTATTCGGCTAAAATATATCATATATATATACTTCTTTATGTACGCAAATGATCTTTCATCTTTCTTGAATTTGGGCTTTTCCTCTTTCATTCAAGATGTAAGCAGCATTCTCCTTATCTCCCATTGGTAATTCATGCTTCCGTCTCTAATCTTTAAGGTTTGAGAGCATCAAGTCTACATCTTCTGCATTTACTTAAGGTCGCAGCACATAATCTCTTATTCAGCAAATACCTTCCGTTTTTTAAGGTTAAAGCATTATCTCTTCAGCTTTGCAATTCAGGCACAAGTCCGCGGCTTCCCTTAATTTTCATTTTTGTAGGCCTCTCCTCTGTCTTTGATATAATTCTCTTTTTTATCAATGAAACTCTTTGCCTATTTGTTAGCGCCTAAAGTCATGTCTTAGCAAGCCATTGGCCACTCTTACCATGAAAAACTTACGATTAGCTCCATTAATATGTAAATTGTTCGAAACACTAAGGTACGCAGAGAGAATAAAACCTAGTTAAAAACTCATATATGTATAATGATTGAAATGCTTAACTAATAGTTAAGTCTAGAGATGAATTTGTGAGAAAAACTTTTCCAAGCGTATACCTTCTCGAAGTTACAAAGCCCATAATTTTCGACCCGAGAGAGACTGGAGAGTTCGAGACATAGAATTTTGTATGTGACGGTTGACCGACTCCAGACGCGGGGTCTTCAGTATCAAAAAGTATAAGTATCTGTTTTTGTTAGGGGTGTTTCCGCGCACTAACTAGTTTGGCGCATTCTCTTTCCAAAATGGTGGCTCGAATCATCGTAGGCCGCTTGGCAATGGTATCCGATGAGAATAATTCATAATCAACTCAGTGTCATGGGGACCCGCGTTTATGAGATGAAATTAACAACAAATAACAAGAAGAGAGAAGGATGAAGATCAGTTTATTAATCGCATATCCATTGATAAGAGACATTATTGCATTTAAGGATGACTACCCAGAATCAACAAGCTTTAAGGATCGATGTTCTTATGATAAAGGGCAATGTAAAAAACCCATTGGATTGAATAATTAACTTTGAGGACGTTACCAATTAGATTTATATATCTGTCCTCATTATTATAAAATAATTTAATTATACCGTTTAAAATTTAGAACATAATTACCCTGGGGTAATCGATAGAGTCACAGGTTGGCGAACCATAAGGCCAAGGTTCGGTCCTTAGTACTCACCCTAGGCAGTAATTGCCTAGAGTCGTTCTCCTCCTAAATTATTGCAAATCTTGTGTGGCGAGAACAGTAAAAGAAAAAGAGAGATCGGACCTTACCAAACTAAACAAGTCATCCACTCGCCAAGAGAGTTCATGATGCTAACCGTTCATTCACTTGATAATAAAATTAATATAATTAATTATACTGAGAGAAAGGTAGAATACTCACATTTTGTATATATCTTCGTTTCCTCTGAGGCGACGACTGAGTTGTATTTTCATCAATTTTACACATCTAAAATACACAGATGGTATAAGTATATAGATTGACTGAAATAACTATAGCATGCGATACTATAAGTAATTTTATACCTTATTGAAAGATTTATGATTATTAGAATATTGTAGAATTTAAAACTAGCATAAGAATAGAGTATTTAAAATAAACAGAATAATATATATTACTAAATAATTCCCAGAATAGTCGTATTCTTTTGAAGAAAGAGGACCTCATATATCCGTAATCATAATTATATATATAAATATTAAATATATATATATATATATATAATATAATTAAGATTATAATATTATTATAATAATATATATATGTATATATATATATATATTTATATAGATAATATAATTAATAATATATAAGTATAATATATATACTAATATATATAATATATATATATTATATAGATATATATAATATATTATAGAGATATTATAGGTATTATAATATATCATCATATATATATGATATATATAAGATATATATAATATATATATATATATATATAATATATATACGTATAATATATATATATATAGATAGTATTATATATATTATAAATATAAAGGTACTGAAATATAGTAACTATTTATATAAGCTAATCTTAAGGCAGTTAATAGATGTTATATGAAGAAAGGAAATATGATAAAATATGAGAGATATTTAAAGCTAATTAGGAAGCTATAGAGTCGTGTGATGAAATGAGAGTATAAATGAAAGAGTAAATAGTAAATGAAAGTTACAGATTATGAGATGTGAGTATTTCATGTAGGTAAAGATGGATTGTATCGGAGTTTGTTAGAGGGAGTTAGTATATGAAATGCAGAAGGACCAGCTTAAGATGACGAAGAGAAGTATGATATGGTCAGAGTAATAAAGAATCCCTGAGAGTGGAATGTGAAGTTTGACTAGAGGCGAGATAGAAAGTCTATATATAAAGTGAAGTGAAGTACTGAGGTTGTGAGATATGATTGTAGAACAACCTAGCCAAGTAGAATCCTATCATTAACCAGAAACAATATGATCAGATATCCATCACGGTTCTGTTGAAGCTCTATGTAATTTTCTGATGCGAGCAGATTACTCACTTCATATTAGATATTAAAGGCTGATATGATAATACTTTGTTTTCTCTAGACGTTCGGCGCCGAATATATCTGCTCCACTGATCTCAATTTACTCGTGTGACTCTCATCGTATTCATAACCCCAACAGTATTGGAGATAAAATGTGCACAATGAGATAGATAAACTAGAATACAATTGACTGGAATATCATATCCAAAAGTATTGACCCTATATTGGAAATGTAAAAAAATATAAATAAAAATATAATATAAAAATAAAAAAAAACAAAAAATCAATAAATGAATAACCCAAAAACCCCATCTTCAAAAACTAAAGAGTACAGCGAACAAGGAATACATTATTGTGAGAAGCCTTATCGTAAAATTTCACAAAAGATAAAAGTGTAGGAATAATCTGTAATGATAATAAAAAAAAAAAGTAGGGTATAATATATAGATTAAGTAAATATTAGATACAATCCTAATGATATAACTATTATAGTTGTGTCGCGTAGTAAAATAATAATATATAAAAGACGGGCGAGGAAATAGTTAGTTTAGCACGGGAACGCACACTGTAGGGGGCTCGAGGCCGACGGGCAACATAGGGGGGACGTCCAACCCCGGTGATAATAAGTCAAGAATCACCCCTACGTACACCTCAAAATACAATATACGTATACGTAACTCACCTGACCCCGTAAGTAAATAGTAAGTACTACTAACTCCACACCTAATATACCTAATATACATCTTGTATCATAACCCCAATAATAGTCAATACTGATTCCCGATAAATATTAATACCAATATAAGTTTTACAAAATAACCAACAACAGCAAATCTTAAAACTTTAAGAAAATACCAATAAAAAACAAGAATAAGACTTAAGATAATATTAACACTGCCAATATAATAGAACAATATCCTCATAAGAATCATAGCTCCAGTAAATAAAAAAATATTAACCAATATCCAAGGCAAACTATAAACCAACACAATCACATTTATTAATATGAAGATAATTAAATTAATTAATAAGTTAAACTAAATAAAGGAGAAAAATAAGCCAAGCACTCGACCCCAGAACCTTTGAATTGCTGCACAACAGCGCCATCACGTTTAAGACCAATTAATACAGAAACAATAAAATACACTGCTCCGATCCGCCTCCCAAAAAGAGAGGCCCATGCTTGTAGATCAACTTATATGGAGTCATTCTGTTATATCACGAATGAAACTACTGTACGTATAATAAATTCATAGGAGGATGTTTGGGAACCCCTTCTGGGAACCACGGGCTGCAATTCGCTGGGGTGCTCTTGGCAGAGTGGCAACGCAGTCCCTACTATTCCAATGCTCCCACTTTTTGGAGCTTCTTATCTTCTCTTTGCTTTGCTTATGATCTAGGAAATTCTTTTCAAAACGAAATTCAAGTAATCAGCTGTTGTGATGGAGGCAAACTTCTTTTTCTAGAATCAAAATTAGTAAGGTGTTTCCATCAGGGTCTGTAGACTAATATCCCCTGACTTTAATCCAAATGAAACGTTTCAGTTACTATGATCTCTCACCTGCACATCTAACCTTATCCCTTCACTATGCCGATGACTCGACCCATCAATCTTCAACTCATTTCAAGAAATCTGAGCTACCCACTTTTACTTCTAGAATTGCCTCTGGTACTAAAATCTTAATCGAATATATTAATTGCTCGTACTGATCTCGATAGAAATTCAGGTGGGATCGTCAATAACCTGTGACAATTACCAATTCAATTAATAAAAGCTCAACTTCTGGCAAAAAAATTCCCCCTCTTCTCATTACTATAGAAACTATCTCTATCATCTTTCGAACGGTTCTCTTCGATTGCTCTCCTGTGATAAATAAACATCCTTGCCTTAACATAAACAAAAATGTCTTCGAAACCTCACATCAAACAGCGATGAAATAGGGAAGCCTTAAAAAACTGAGGAAGTTTCATGTTTAGGCTGCGAGAGCATTTTTATCAAGTTGCTTCAGCAATATACCAAGGGTCTACATCCGCCCACTGATATGGAAGTAACTGCACTCTAATATTTGGGGGGGGTGGGGCTCTGCGTCACCCGCGTTTTTGGATAGGTCGAGTCAAACACGCCAAAAAGGCTATAAAACTGTCTGTAAACTTTTCAGCTCACAATGGACAACCTCATCTGTATGCCGCATGATGTTGGCTTTATTCTCTAATATTTTTATATAGATTACCGGTATGCAAGGCAAAAAATGCTCAATAGGAAAATTACCACACTCGCGTACCTCGACCTGTTGCGACGCCTTCGCAAGCACAGGCAGGTGCTTACAATCTGCACATGAGTATTATGTTGATATGAATAGTAACTCCAGACTGATCCGCTTGGGTAGGCTTGCATTCTTTCCTGCCACCTCTGTATGGTAGAATCTCATTCCATCATTCTAGTGATTTCGGAATGAGATTTTAATCTCCCTCAACTTATTATAAAGCCTGCCGTCTAGTGAGCTCATCTGAAGACGTAATTTGCCGCTATGGAATGGGCACTTCGAAAAGAACGGATAACACACCCACCTCAACTTCGAAAAGGGCTGCATCGCCGTGAGTTGAGTGGCTGACGACAAACTTGTTAAAAAAAAAAAAAAAAGAAAAAAAAAGAAACTGAAGGCCACCAACAGCGAATTGCCTTGAGACAAGGGGATTCCAAAAACGCACCCCTAGAATAAATGATACTAATAATATAACGATATAAAGAATAATAAGATATAACTAACGACTAAATAGATAAAAGTAGAGTTAATATATATGATAATAATAATATAAATAATAATATAGTAAGATAATAAATAATATATATAAATATTATAAATAAATATATATATAATATATATAAACAATTATATAGATATATATAAATAGTAAAGATAGAATATATATAAATAGAACACTGTATGTTTATACGAACTCCGTCAGTAATTTGATTTTTTTTTTTTTTTTTATTATTTATAAGATATTTCTAGTATAGAATCCTAACATGTCAATGTTTAAGGACGTGATAAAAACCCAGATTTCAAAAATATATAGCAGACCAGTTAGCTTATTACGACTCCGTCAGTTTAAAATGTTTTTTTTTTTATTAACTAAAGGAAGGAATACCAAGGGTAAACCGCAAAGATGAACAGGAGTCGAGCAGGTCTCTCAGCCATCCAGATCAGGAACGACACGGGTAGGACTATTTCCCCCCGCCAGGGGAAAGAGTCTCCGGGAAACCCCGCTACTTTGGTATATGGGATGAATCAGCAGGGAGGTTCCTCCGCCACCTCCCCTATCGAAAGGTAATGGCACCACACCATACCCGCGTGTCCACGCCAGCGAGCCCTTACACCCCGAGAACACCTAAAAAAAATTAAAGTAATATCAAATATAAATTGTTCTTCCAAATCAATCCAATGAAGAGAATTTCTATATGTAAAATTGTTTTCTTTTATTGACAAAGTTTTGTAATTAAGCTGTGGTAACACTCTGATTCCAATATATAATTTGTTTTCGTAAGTGTCGTACTTTCGAAATTTCATTTATGAAAAAAAATATTTTTTAAGATTTGTTTTTTTAGTATATTTATACATTATATGTATATAAGACAATTTATACGCTGATATTCACACATATGTAACTATGGGTTTATCTGTAAGTCCGTCGACTAAATTTCGAGAATATTTCATGTTGTTAAAACTATTAAATGAAATATAAATAGAATGAGTTTAAATAATTACCTTATAAAATATTCTCGAACTTTTGAACTCACATGTCCCACTCACCACTGACAATTCATAATGTTAGTAATCACCACTAGTACTAAGCAATATATAAAAACACACAACACACCAAAACAATCCAATACCGCTCCTCTAAACAAAAACCACATAGCCACAGGCACCCACACACCACACCACAACACCACTACATACATCACATAAACATATAAATACTACTAAGTAATAATAAAGTCAAATAAGTATATAAAATACTAAAAATATATAATTAGAATAAAAGGATAATAGATAGTAATAATAAGAAATAGAAATATAATATAAAAGTATAAATAATTACCTTAATAACAATATATGCTTAAATAAAAAAACATAATATAAAATAATAAATAGTAATAATAACCCTATCATACTATACGTAATGATGGAAAAGTATAGCAGTATTATAAATAATATATAGTAGATAAGCTAAATAATATATAATATAATAAATATATATAGTATATATATTATAAACTTAATATACTATAGACATAAACATACCATATATACCCACCCTATATATGAACTTTTGTTAATTACAACATACGTCTCTTGTATTGCTATAACACCAAAGCAACTTTTAATACCTATTATTAAATTAAATAACAAAACATATAATTCATAAATAAATAGATCAAAAAAGTTTTAAATAATTAAAAATAAATTTATTAAAGTGAATAAAAAATATAATTCTGACACTCAAAGAATGCGGCAAAACCATAAGCTTTCTCGGACGGGAAGATAAGAGAATAAAACAAAAGAAGATGCAAAAAAAACTATTGTATTTATAGAAACCAAAAGAAATGTTGAAAGAAATTAATACTATCCAAGATAATTTATAATAAAAAAATAAAAACTAAGAATAAGTGGTATAAACAACGAACTTTGAAGCCCAATACTTAAAACCGTAAAGCGAACACTTCAATGAAAACATAATCAAGCTAAACCTACCCCAAGTAATTCAATCGTACCTAACCTAAAACCTAAAAACTTATTCGTAGAGAAACTAACCAGAACCTAACCTAACCTAAACCTATACGTAAACTAACCTAACAAACATATTTGGTAACCTTAACACTAATCTAACCTATTCGCAACGCCTAACCTAACTAACAACTACTCGTAACGAAGGTGAGCGTAATCAAGCTCTTGTTACAAATATATAGTCAATAATAGTACTATAGAATAATATAATAAGTATATACTTATATATAAAATAGATAAATGAGAAAAAAAAATAAATATATAGTATATATATATAGATATAATATATATAGATGAATAAATAATTTATATAATAAGATATAAAATATATATATAATATATATATATAGTTTAACTTTTTTTTAGCTGTGTGGGATTTAGGGATTTATAAATATAAAAAATTCTTTCCCCAAAGTACTATTACTTTTCAACCGATCGGTCACGGCCAAATACACGGGCCACTTAAAAAAAGTACGATTTATAATTAAAATATTAAACTTTTCAATATTATATATATCTTATTGACCCTGCTCATCTATGACTTAAAATAATATGTAAGTAATTCATAATAAATAACAATAATACGAAAGAAACGCCTAAGCTCAACTAAGATAACTTTAGAGGGTAGTAGCAGACGGGAAAAGGAAAACTATAAATAATTAATAATATATAGAATAAAATATAATATAAAGAAATATAAAAAGACTAAAGATAGAAATAATAGATAGATAAGTATATATAAATATATAGAACAAGTAAATAGAACCTTAACAGCAATATAATAAAATACGTAATTAAGAATGGTTTGGCAACATAGAAAAATACTAATATAGTAATAATATTATATGGTGTGTGTGTGTGGATAGTGTGTGCCGTGAGTGGGAATGAAATTTAAGAGGGAAAATGGGAATAAATGTAACCTGATATAATCTATTACATAGCTATTTTCTTATGGTGAAGTAATATATATAAAATAAATATGGAGGTAAAAAAATATAGTAATAAATCTAACAGAAAGATAAAAGAACATATCAAGAATAAAATAATACACTAAAATAGACAGTACAAAAAATAAAATAATTATAATAAATCAGTTGACAATACCAAAGTACAGTATCGAACGAATGAATGAAAGAGACAATCGCAGGCAAAGGAGGATGCCAGAGAAAGCGGCAGAACTGACCCCACCCCCTAGATAACACTCGGGCTTATAACTTACTGTAGAGCTACCTGCCGCAGAATATTTAAATTCGATCCAACCACCCGCATATAACGCCACCGTCAACTGGGCCGATAACTAAGTAACGTGAACCTACACAAAATAGTACGTATACGCTATTAACATAGCCTCCCGTCACATAAAAATAAATACTTCACGTAATAACTATTAGGAATCGGGCCACAAAATTAATGATCACACTACGAAATATATCGATATTTTTTTCTCATCCGCAAATTATATCGATATTTGATTGGCGATATGTTTCTTTACCGCAGAATTATAAAGGGGGAGTACTCAAAAGTAAAAAGATTGATCAACAACTTTGATTCATATTTTCAAAGAAAAAAAACCTCTCTCCTCAATAATCCGCGAAAAAAAAAAATAAAATCTTATCCCCTCCTACCCGCACCCTGAAGTATGAAAACTCTCTTTTTCCCAGCTCCATAAATTTACGTTCTTCGTCAAGAAGCCCCCATTATGTCGTGAATAACCCAAAGATAAAACCAGAGAAGAAACTATGGGGTTCTAGAGGTTTCGTCTCTTTAACGGGAACCAAAAATTAGGAGAGGGATGACGCACGATGAGCACAATACCACATCACCTCGAAAATGTGTTTATATGATCTGACTTACTCACTAAGATACATCATCACTCGTCGAGCAAGTATTGTGCAGTCCACTCGAGACCTAGCCTGATGCCTTCGAGATTTTACAGTTGTAGCCCTATGGAGTGTGTTCAGTGCTGTGTGGACGCATAGATACCTATACCCTCGCAGAAATCTAATACCGAACAGCGACTCCTGCGTGTAGCTGGTAGACAGATATTCAAGCGAGTTATACGAAGTCCCAGTTATAGCCCGCTGTAATCACTGAGCTAGACTTGAATACGATTAGGATTTGCCTCTTTTAAATATGTAATACATCTATGAACAATACACGAAGTAATATCGATTGTTCATAATAGCTCCTACTTCCGAATGAAGCTCTACGTAACGCGAGCGGTATCATCACCATAAAGTATGTTCTTATATTTAATGATAATAGTCTCTATTGTTTGCACGATATTACCTTATTCCGATCTTCGGCATTCTTCAGTCGAACTTCAGTCTATAAATATGAGATCTTCCATTATCAAACTGGACTCACATATAAAACATATCGCAGCATAGTACTCGTAAGACTCGAGCGAGCTCTTTCCAGAGTCGATCCAATAAGTATTCAGTTGCATGTCGACCTATGCTAAGTAACAATGGACATTTCAGTTAGAACTCAGATATGTAGATTATCTTAGCTTAATAAAACCATTTTGCAGAGATTCTACGCGCTCATCAATTACTCTATATAGCTATGTTTTCGACTTTTTAATATCGGTAAACAAAGTGATTTTAATGGATTATGTATCTTAACTCTCTAGATGAGACAATGCATCATATGCGACGAATTATCGTAATTTAAATTAATTCACTGTCCACAAAGTCACACACACAACACTAGATCCAGTGTCCTCAAGACTCCCCAACGATCAACGCTGTCATAGCAACACACTTCAGTTCATACTGCGTGAGCTTCAATAGCTCTGAGAAGGATGTGGAAGACACTTAGAGATAAGATCCTTTTTCATCTCTCTAGCCACTTATTTCTCCTCACATACGTCCTGCCTTCCACCTTGTATAAATTAAAGCCATCTCTTCTCTCTCTCTCATCATCTCTCTCTCCTTCTACTCTCAAGTCACTAATATTGCGATTTCTGTGAATATTGTAGTATTCATAATAAACAGTACAAGACTATATTATCTATTTAATAGTAAGGTATTTATGTAGGTATGTAGATAAGTGACTAAGAATAAAAAGATACAAGATGCTGTTAATACTATACCGTACCAATTTATTACTCGCACTATTAGACACCCTGTTTACTCTCCCGTTTGCTGATATATATGTACAAGGTTACTTAACAAGCCTGAACGGAAGACTGGCACGGACTCAAGATTTATATCAATTTACTGATATAAGATATTAACATACCATATCGATAAAATCAACCTATCAAGCCCACAGCATTGATATACTACGGTATGAGCTACTATGTTACTAACTATGAGATCTCATATACATATAATATCGTAATATACCTATAGTTTAGACTATATATCATATCTCAATGTAGTTATATTAGTCAGCAATAGTGACTATCAGGATCTATCTATAGTACTCTAGATATAAGTTACTCTTTAGACTTCACGTGACTCCTATATTATAGTCAGAAAATAGCTGATACACGTCAGCTTTAGAGTGGTAGAATTATTCCTTTTCAGAATATCATGCACAGAACGTTTCCATGCTAGATTAAAGCTGAGAGCTGTAATAAACTACACACGGTTCCCTTATCTATACAACTCGTAAGTGTTTCCAATGAACGCATAAATAGTAGTAACAACTACTGTATATAGCAGACGAATCAATGAATTCTTCACGTTCTGAATGCCAGTCTTGGTAAGGATAATATGAAGAAGACATATGTTTTATTCATCCCCCTTATGCAAAAAAATGGTTATCTATATGATGATTTCTCGTCTCAGGGATTTATAATTCTGTTATAGAGCTCATCTATAACAATATTATATAAGTTTACGTTGTCATAAAATCTTATTTTTCCTCACCTTTACCATTAGATACTGCAAATTTATGCCCTCTATGATCCTCCGCCAAAAATGCTTAGTTCAAATTATATTAGCGCTGCTGAAGACTTATCACGCTATAAATATATAAGGTTCAAAACTCACTACATGTTGAAACTGATTGTATCGGCGCTAAGATCTGTCCAAGAGGATATTTATTATTTAATATACTTATTTACATTTAGATTGTTCTAGTAAGATAATGACTGTAGTTCAATATTTATTAGTAGGATTAGTACTATATACTAAGGCCATCACTAGCTCAATAGTAGGAATAGTATCTTATGAGCCAGCTATTCACAACAACAGTGATGTATTTTATATATATACCACGTCATAGTGTATAATTGTATAGATCATTATTAAATATATTGAATATATTATATTAGACATATTATATTGGATATATTATATTATAGTCAAAATGTAAAGGTAACGATTAAACATATATATCGATATAATTCGACACTATCAGAGTAAGCCTATGACTGCGCCCTCTGAGACCGTAAAACTCTCGTATAGAGACTTTACGTATGGGAACAAAAATTTTTTTAACACACCAATATTACATGAGCAAAATGCTTCCTTTATTATAGGAGCCGCGACCTTTGGTATTGCGAATTTTTTAGATTAATCGGGTATCGTCATAACCACAGTGAACTAAATATAGTACTCCCAACCATGATAATTGAATATAATATACCTATTATTAAAGAGTGAGTTAAGACATCGTGTATCCAAAAATTATAGTAGTTTTATTATATTGAGTTGGAATCCAAACACTTCTATTACTAAATGATAAATATACTATATCTTATTGTTCAGATTAGAAATTCATAGTAGATAGAGATAGATACGTATCCTAATCTGAGCCAGAAGGCTAACAATTGTCTGATATCTGCGGTCGAGTATTTCTCACTATTTTACCTGATAACGCGGAGAGCTCCGGAAATCTGGACCAATACGACATCGGTCCTCTGACATTCCAGCACTCCTAGTTGTGGGTAGTATGCTCTTCAATTTTCGTAGTTATAAGAAACGTTCGTGGAATTTAATTGTGAATCTGGATCTAAGGAGGAGAGTCATCTCTGTGTATTCCTTTGTTGACATTATAATGTGTTGACTAGAGTTTCTTTATCTTTTTCACCCGTACCCATTCCCAGTCAATTTCGAGTTCGCCTGTGAAATACTATATAAATTGACTAATATTTATGGTAGATAAATTAGTTCGAAATTATCTCAAATAGAGAAATGATATCTTTTATTTAAATTAAATATAATAAGAGTAGAATTTAATAGAGATTCAAAAATAGAAAGATAAGCGATGTAAAAAGAAATTTATTACAGCTCACGGTGACGCCACTCTATAAAAGATTACAGTATCACGCTATAAAAGACAGTGGTATAATAGTTATAGTTCCCTTTTCTTACATCAACGTTAGTCTAAAATATTGCTATATGCTTCACGAATTGATCCTTATGTCATGGGGTACGTACGTTTTTACCTTAAATCAAATAAAAGAATAAAACAAAAAATATGATCATAGCATACTATTAAAAAAAAATTATTAGTAATTAGTGTATATTACAGTCAAATAGATTAGGATGAGTGTTAACCACATGATATAGCACCTGATGTATTTAGATTGTCCTATTTGTAATAGGATTTCATGAATATTAGGAATAGACCATCTATTTTAAAAAAAAAGACTATTTTTCACTACAACAACAGAAGCATGAATATCAGTCATGTATGTTACAGAAATTGCCTACTTTTCTGAGTGTATAATTCAACCACAATACATATTTTAAAAAACGTTTAAATGGGTTGCTTTTAAACGTGCATACTTTAAATTGTTTCTGTAACATGTTTGAATGTTAGTAATTATAAGCCGAGCCATGACCACTATTGTGGCAGATAATCTAACAGTAGTGGGAAAACATATATACACTATATATATATATAGTATATATATATATCAATTATAATATATATATATATATATTATATTATATATATATATATATATATATATATATACTATATAATATATATAATATATATATATATATATATATATATATATCATTGTTTGCAGTAAAGTAAAGGAAGAAACTCAGAATAAAAATGGAAATGGTAGCGTTGAAAACGAAGAAGATACCAATATGTCAACTAAGACTACACAAGAGGTAAATCGAGGTGTTATTAGGGTCCATGATGAAGAAGAAACCCCTGTGCAGGCCCAGCATCTCGACGAGTCAAGATATGGTCCAGATTTTCGGAGCTAGCGTTTCAGTAGAAGACAGTCACGAAAATGACATGGTAGATACGTTGACATTCATCTATGATTCTCGAGCTGAGAAAAAGAAAGTGACTGAAAGAGTTGTTGGATTCCACTTAAAACCTATAATTTTTTGGAAGATGCTACCCACTTAAAAAGGAAATTCAATTATGAATGGTTGGAGACATATTCACCTTGGCTGACATACTCCAGGCGCCTAAAGGGAGCATTTTGCAAGTTTTGTATTTTATTTTTCCACCAAATTAAAGTTCGGCAGAGGGGTCTCGCTCTTTATAATAAGACCTTCTCTAAATATAAAGATGTTCATGCGGTTTGTAAGGGACATACTTACACAGAGTGGCATAAAACTGTTGTTGAAGCTGCAAGATTATTCCTACAGGACGTGCCGGTAGACATCCAAATTAACCAGCATCTAAGAAGAATCCAAAAAGAAAAATAAAAAAAATATTCCTCCAAAAAATTTCATGTGTGACATTTTCTGGTACGCGCGATTTACAGCTTCGGGGTAAGCATCATGATGAGGGAGTTATGCAAGATTTGTGCGCTTACGAATAGAGCCGGAGACAGTCATCATGAAAAAACCGATTTTGAAAAGGAAGAAAAAGTCCACATACCAATCACTTCTGATTCAGAATGAAGATTCAGGTTTCTCTATGGATAACTACTATAAAGAAAAAAAAACATTAAATAAATAAAGAAGCGTGTGCGTATAGCTTACTAGCAAATGAACCGCTGATATTTCTGAAAAGGAACAATTATCCATAGGGTTGCGCTATTTCGACAAAGAGTCCGATGAAGTCAAAGAGTAATTTACTGGCCTTGTAGAACTGAAAGCACTTGGCGCAAAAACCATTGAGAAAGCCATGGACGATTTTGTCATGACCGAAGAACTGGATCCCGAGAAATGCGGTGGCTTGGGTTTCGATGGCTGTTCTACGATGTTTTGGCAAAGAAGGGAGTGTCCAACGTATTGCGGAAAAGTATAAAAAAAAAAAGCATATGTTCTTTCATTGCTCCTTCACAAAAAACCAAAAAATCTTAGTAGTAAATGATTTGAACAGAATACCAGAAATCCGCAATATTGTTGAATTATAAGGACATTATTACATTTTTTCGCGAGTCGGTCTGAGAAAAAAATAATGTCAAAAACATCCAGCCTATGCAGACTAGATGGTCTGAACAGACCACAAGTGCCCATCAGAGTGTTTAAGGAGCAATTTGTACGAATGATGCAAGCATTAGAAATCCTTTAAATTGAAGGAAATACCGCACAAGAAAAGGCGCATTTCAGTTGCATTCAAGCGGCATGAAAGCCGTCATTCATCATGGCTATGATATTGATCGCGGAGAGTACTCGCGAGTAGAGCCCAGTTGTAAATGGCTCTCCAACTCCAAGACCTTGGATTCGTCAAAAACCGCGCAGCACATCAAACATATTATGGAAATGGTTAGGAGCCATCGGAAGATGAAGAAAAATCACCGATGAAGTGTTAAAAGAAGCTAATCAAAGCGCCGAGCAACTGGGGACTTGATCTGGAATATACTACGATTTTTGGTAGCACGCATCACCGCAAAAAAGCAACCATCCAGCAAAACAAATCCACGGATTTCTGGAGGAAGATCCTTAAATAACTCCGTATCTAGATTCTATAACCTCTTCTTTGGAAATACGGTTTTCACTGAAAATACACCTGCTTAGGCATTGACATATCGTACATCCCTTCACATGCTGACTCAAAACAACGATGCAGTAAAGGAAAAAATACAGGCGTCATTGTATAGTCTTTTAAACACCTAGAAGCAGAGAAGAAGAACTAGAACTTTGTACAAAATTTGAAAGGACAAGAAATGAGTATGAAGAACTAAATATCTGTTGCTCCCAAGTCTTAAAGGAAGGGCTGAACCTATTCTTTCCGTCGACGAAAAAAGGCTTTGATGATACTACTCGCCAAGCCATGCACCACCAGTACAGTAAAACACTCTTTCAGTACTCTGCGAAGGATCAAGACTGGCTTCTAAGTACTATGGAAGATGACAGGTTAGACGGGTATGAGGTGCTTACACAGAAAATTGTGTGGCAATTACGATATTTTATTCAAAGAGTAGTTGATACATTTGCGTTGAACCCAAGGATT
>JABUQX010001289.1:42500-54366 GCA_015478945.1 Trachelipus rathkii
ACAATAATCTAAATTATATGAGAAACGATTCCGAGATCTAAAGTATGTAACTAAATCGCAAGAAAACATATTATCCACTTAAAGAATAGCTAGTCTCTAAAAAACTTCTCGAATTCAAGTGGAGACGGGCCGATGCGGCGCTCTCTGCCCCACCACAACTTATAAATACGACACTGCGAAATATATAATGAATTAATAATGGCTATACTAAAGCTAATATACGAAATATAGGTAGTTAAGGATGAGTAGATTAATGGTTGTTATAGCGTTAATACCAAACATGGTATTTTTGGTACTTAATATAATACCTCAACCTACATAAAATAACAAGTTTTTTTTTTTAAGTTTTTTTTTGCTTTTATCATAAAAAAGATATTAATATATAGGGCAATAAATAAAATGTGCAGTCCTAGTATGATATAAGGCATATTATTTTATAACTATAATATATAAGCTAAAATACATTATCCTAAGTAATTATATTTAGAGGTAAAATGTAAAGGGGAAACAATAAATACTAAATTATATAAATTAATATACAATTTTTATAAAAATTTATACGCATATGCTAAGGACTGCCGACAAACTAATGCACAGCCTATAGTACAGACCACATATAACTACCAGTATAAGAACGCGCTATAAGAAGCGCTAACAGATTATAAATAAAAGCTGTGCTGACTAGTAGCTTATAGAAACGACAACAGGTCAAATTCATCTATGTCGAAACTAATCCAGCTCTCTCATGAGATGCAAACTAGGTAACAGAAGCCACAATATAGGTTTACTCCTTAAAGATAGAACTTAGAGAGCGATAGGGAAAAACTATACTTGTATCATATAATCTATAATATACTAAATTGCGATAGAGTATCATTTTTAAACTATGAATTTAAAACAATAATTAAGCATATACAGTACACCATAATTATCATTTAATATTATTTACTTCATAAATTTACTATATATTTATAGCTGACTATAATAAGAAATCTATATTGTATTATATAGTATAAATTATGAATATTAATTAGAGAGAGAAGAAATATCTTTAATATATATCCACCATATATATAATATGATATATATATATATATATAATAATATAAATATATATATTATATATATATATATATATATATATATATATATAAATTAATTATATATATATGTTATGTATATATTTATATCTTAATAATATATGAAAATATTAAATTAACCAAGGAATATAATATTAATATATTATACTGAGATATATTATATATATAATATAATATTAATATATATTATATATATTAATATATATATATATAATATATTAATATATATATATATATATATATATATTATATTATATAAATTATTATATATATAATAAAAATATATTATTATGACACCTAGCTAGTTCAGAGGTAATATAAGCTCCAACTGACAGAGATTTATATTTATATCGGCAAAAATCTGCTATCTCTGAAAGAGTTCTATATCGTTTCGTAACAGACGTCCAGCATGCTCGGGAGGCGGCCCTATACCTATGGGGAAACGAGTGGAACCACAAGGAAACATGGTAAGAAGAAGAGTGACGTTGTAGATATTATGAGAATATTACTGTGTTCTAAATCCAAAGATTGAAAGAGTATATCAGAATAGAAAATGAGAGAGGTTTTATATAACTGTGATGCAGTTAATGTGTATCTAACACTCGAGCACCTTTTATTATCGCACTAAAGTGGTTTAACCTCAAGATAAATTGTAAACTACGCAACAAGGCACACGACATTTGCTAATGTATAGAGGTAGACTATAATCCATTTTTAGCTATTTGTTATAAGAGTTGTGGGTTACATAAGCAATTGCGATATAGGAGAAAAAAGAGGAATATGTAATAAGTTATACTCTAGAAATGACGGAGGGCGCTATAAGGGGAATCTCTAACTTACCAAAATAGAAGTTAGGTTAAAAATAGACCCTATAAAAAAAAATTTACATAATATAAAAAGTAATACGCAATGCCAAAGTTGTAGATAATTAAACCTTTTAGTGAATAGCTAAGGTGAGTAATAAATAAAGTGATACCATAATATTAGCCCATAAACCAGTGAGTTTATGACCGGCCCTTATTAAGATTATATGGAATAGAGTAATGAGATATGAGTATATAGTAAAGCAGTAGGCAAATATATATTATATATATATATGGTAAAGGAATAGCACAGGAACTCCACATATTTCTCAGAAAAAATTCTAAGTCAAAATAAATATCTAGAAAAATCTATAGCACTAAAAATTACATAATAAAATAATATAATAATAATAATAATAATAATATATAATTAATAATAATAATAATTAATAATAATGAATAAGATAACTAATAATAATAATAATAATAATATTTACTAAAGTTACAATATTCAATAACAATTTCAATATATAGATTTGGAAATTTTTTTTACAGAAAATATAGCGGAGTCCTGTGCCATACCTTTACCATATATATCATAACACTATATATATACTATATATTATATATATGATAATATATATATATGATATATATATATATTATCATATATAAATATATATATAATATATATATATATATATATATAATATATTATAACTATATATATATATATATATATATATGTGAAATGTGGCGAACTTGACCTTGTGAATGGATGTTAACAGATATATAAGGATACACAATACACAGATTGCTAATGCTTTTTTCGATTATTTCAAGGCAATAGAACGTCAGAGTTACCAAAAACATTTTTTTTTAACTAAAGAATACCCAAGATTAAATCGCCAAAGATGGAAAGAGTCAGAGGTCTCTAGGCCTCAGCGGGGGACCGCACGGGGAAACTTCGTTACCCCCATCTTTACTAAAAACAATACCATTCCTCTTAAAAAAATTTTTAAAACAAATTTAATAATTAAATTAAAAATTAAAATTAAAATGCAGCTCTTTGGCAACTCGGGTGCGATCTTTCTATGGAGTTAGCTAACACGTGACCACTTGCAGGTCGTTACACTGCCGTAGCGTTCGGCGATTTGTCGATATTCATGTACTTTTAATGTAACTTCCTTTTAAAGGAAAAGTGCCTATATATATATATATACTATAGACTACCTATATATATATAATATATAATATATATAATATATCAATATATTATATATATAATATATATATATATATATATAATATATATATATATATATATATATATATATATATATATAATATTAGAATATATATATATAGCAATATATATAGTATATATAATATATTAGTATATAATATATATATATAATATATATAGATAGATAATTATATATATAGTAGATATATATACTTATAATATATATATATAATATATATATATTTATATATACTATATATATATATAGATATATACTATATATATATATATATATATTTATTATGGATAAATTTAAATTAATATGTAAAAAAAAAAGTTGATTCAGGAAAGGAAAATAAAGTGGAAGAATTTGGCTGGGAAAGGGAATGGAATGGGCACGTGTGCTTACTTACTACTTTACAGCCCTCTGTTCTAAAGCATTTATATATGGCCCTACCACTAAGCATTTAACAAACCCTGCAATTAAGCATTTTAGCAACCACATGGTATTAAGGCATTATTAACGCTCGAAGCGAACTAAGCATTTTTAACTGCCCGTAGCACTAAGCAGTTTAAACGGCCCTGCATTGAACCTTTTTTGTTGGCAGCCCTGTAAGTAAGCAGTATCATGTTTTTCATAAACCCGTGCACTAGAAATCGAATTTAGTGGACCCCTGCTACCTAGGCATTATTATCGGACATCATCTGTAAATGATAATTAGCATTCGATGGCTTTGCGTGCTGCTTCTACATGCTACCACATTAATATAAATATATCTCTACTTGATGGCCTATTGAAAGCACTAAGTAGTCAAAAAGTAAAAGAAAAAAAGAAAGAAACTAGTGCACCCAAAAAGAGATCTGTTTTCCATGACATTATCGAAGAAGATAAGAGAAGAATGAAGCATTTAAAACAAGAATCACTTTCAGAAGAAGCTAATACCAAAGTTAAAGCCGAACCACCTTGGATAGCTAAAAATATAATTGTTAAAGTTATTACAAAAGAACTTGGTTCAAAATATTATAAAGAAAAAGGTGTTATTAAAGATGTAATAGATAATTATGTAGCAATAATAAAATTAACAGAGTGTGGGACTAAACTAAAATTAGATCAAGCCCATTTGGAAACTGTAATTCCAAATATTGGACGAGATGTCTTGATTTTAAGTGGAAAATATAAAGGAATGAAAGCTACCCTTAAGTCCATTGAAGAAGATAAATTTAGTGCTTCCCTGGAAATTATTTCAGAACCTTATATTAAAAAAATAGTTACTGAAATTCCTTATGAACATTTTAGTAAATTATTTGTAGAAAAATAGTGTTTTACATACTATTGAATAGAAATTAAACTACTACTAATGTTTTATGTAGAATTTTGAGAAATGTCAAGTAATAAATTAATTATAAATGTTAATATTAAATTGAACGTAATGAAAAGGTTTATGAAATTCACTTTCAGGATTATTATTATTATTTAACTGCTAGTTAAAAAAAATATTTGACGCTCCCGTTCTATATTGTATTTTAATGACAAATACAACACTCCAGAAGGTTTTCTGTTATATGATGTGGTGAGTTGTCAAAATTTTAACAACCGATTCTCTGCTTAGTCGTAAAAGTTGACTACCGGTACATTTTTCTGATATTTTTTAGCCGATTCTCGTGAACCAGCTCAATCTCACCATTGATTATATATCTTCTTGAAACTCTTTAGGGATTGCGCCTTTCTGACTGACGAGATTGATGTGAGGAAAGTGTGGAGGGAACATTTCGAGAATCTGCATAACATTAGTAGTTATGAGGAGGTGATAGTGAATATGTTTGGGTTTGACGGTGCAAGAAGTGGGTATTTTAAGAATGAGTTAATAAGTTTGAGTGAGAACTGCTGAAACTACAGGGGAACTAGTTTAATGAGCATGGTAGGAAAGATATATGCTAAAATTTTGATTGAAAGTGTCTTGTGACTGAGGGGTTAATAGTGAAGAACAAGGTGCATTTAGGAGGAATAGAGGATGTGTAGATCATATATTCACATTGAAGCAAATAAGAGAGAAGAGGAAATTATATTTTTTCTTTTTATCAAAAGTTCACACCTCACGGGCATAACCCTATTCAAGGAGGGGAATTTCTCTAGGTAATTGCTACCTAGGATCCGTACGGGAGATTGAATCCAGACCCTTGCATTTGCGAGTCTGTCGTTCTACAGATTTAGCCGATTTGGGATTTGGTTTTTATCAACTAGCATTCTGGACTAGCAGAATTAATTGGGAAGCTCTGTGGCAGGAAATAACAATATATGGTGTTGGTGGTAGACTGTTGAATCGAGTTAAACAGTGTAGCGTGTGCAAGAATAAATGGAGTGGAGAATGAGTGGTTCAATATTAATAGCGGAGTGAGGCAGGGATGTGTTCAGTCTCCATGATTCTTTAATTAATATATGGATGGGATGATGAAAGAATTTAAGGGAGTATGTTAAACTGATCAAGAATGGATGGTACCATGCTTATTGTACGCAGATGATTTCGCTTTGTATGGTGAATCTAAAGCTAGTAAGAAATTAGAGGTTTGGCTTTGGTAAGGTAAGTAAGGGAATGGTGGTAGGTGAAGAGAGTCCAAAGTGTGAAATTATGTAGGATGGTACACAATTGGAACAAGTATTTAGTTAATGTTGTATGAAAGAGTAGCGGATGATACCTAGTATAGTAGGAAAGCTAGGAGTGGCAGGATGGTTGCTGGAGCAATTAAATTATTGGTAAATGCAAGGGTGTTAAATCTGGAGTGTGCTAGAGTTTTGCATGAGGGTATGTATTGTATTTTAGTGAAATAAGAGGTATTTAAATCTACGGTACAGTTTACCTAGATGGATAATCTTAGGGGTGTGTTAAGTGTGAAGAAAATTGATAAAATGTGGAATGAACATATTAGGGAGCTGTATTAAGGTGGTTTGGTTCATATGGAAAGGATGGAGGATGATAGCCGGTTGGTTAAGTGGGTATATAAAGATTAGTGTTAAGGGATATTTTAATAATAATTAATTATTTAAAATTACTGTATTTTTTTTTATTTTATTTTTTTTTTTTTTTTCAAATTTATTATTATTATTATTATTATTATTATTATTATTATTATTATTATTATTATTATTATTATTATTATTATTATTATTATTATTATTATTATTCATCCTCCTTTTTATTTCCCAAGATTGGGAGTAAGGTGCGTAGCTTGCATCGGAAAAGAAAAGCAGTAGAAGAATATGACAAAAGTCGGAAAGAAAGCCCAGCCCCACCGCCCCTTCTGTACCATTAATCAGTGAGAACTCGTGGCAGTCAAAAAATCCACCCTAGAGCTTCAGGGACCGGCGATGGACCCTCACTATGGGTAGATCGTCAATGTAAGTGGTTTATCCCTTGGCCCAGGTGGGCCACACCTACCCCCTCACAAAACCCGGCCATTCACTGCCTATTCTACACCTTTTCTTCTCGCCCTCTACCAACACTTGCCATTTCTCTTCGGCTTCAAGACATTCGTGTTACCGACTCAATCGGCAGCTTTTTCTTCGGTCTCCCAGGCCGGTCGGTTCCCAACACACTCGCTACTAATACATGTTTATTGATTGTTATTATTATTATTATTATTATTTTATTATTATTCTTTCTTTCTTTCTTTTTCTTCAGGATGTTTCAGTTATTTTGCAAAGGATTCGGGGACGAGGAGATTGTACAATGATCAACTGAAAAGAAAGGCAGTAGGAGAGACATGACAAGACGTCGAAAAGAAAGTCCCAGCCTTTCCGCCGGCCCTCTGTAGCGCATTAATTAGTGAGGCTTCGTCACAGACACAGAAAATCCACCCTAGCAGTATCATGGGACCGCGACGGAGCCTCACTATGGTAAATCGTCAATGGTAAGGGTTCATCCCTGGCCGCAGGTGGGCCACAGACCATGCCCCCATACAAACCCCGCCTCTCTCCTCTATCATGCACCTTTATTCTCGCCTCTGCAAACTTCACATTTCTCTCCTTCAATATTCGTTTTCACCGAGTCAATCCACTTTCTCTTCGGTCTCCCAGCCGGTCGGTTGCCACCAGCAACTCACCACTATACATCCGCCTAACCAACCTACTATCATTCCATCCTTTCCACAATGACCAAACCATCTAAACATACTTTTCATTTATTCTCTCATTTTACCGCCTTTCTTGCAACACCACACGGCACTCTCTAAATAGCGTTCATTCCTCTCTTTATCAATTCTTCTTTAACACCTAGCACACCCCTAAGATTGGTCTCATGCTGAAACACAGTTGAAGCTTTAGGATCTATACGTTGCCTTGATTCGGCAGACCATAGTCTCACTACCAATACAATAACACAGGTAACAACATACCCTTCATGAAGACCCTAGCACACTCAAGACTTAGTCCCTTTGGCCAATCAACCACGGATTTAATTGCACCAGCCCACCTTCCTGCATTCACAACTTCCTACTACACACTCTGCATCGTGCCGTTCCCTTCCTCTCATCCAACAACTACCCTAAATATTTAAACTCAGACACTTGTTCTACCTGCTCCTCACCATCTAACATAAACTTCACACTGAGGAGTGGTCCTCACTCACAACCATAACCTTACGCTTATCCACGTTTACTTTCAGCCCCCTCCTTTCACACACCCTGCCAATTCTCTCTATCAATCCTCTCGAAACTCCTCTTCAGATTCGCCACGACAGAACCAAATTCCGCATATAATAGGGTAGGGCACCCTCCACGCAACTCCATTCTCCACCATTCTAACACCATTTCCTGCCGTCCCCACCTCAAATTCTTATAACCCCATCCCATAGTTACAATTGAAATAACCAAGGTTAGACCATAACGACGACCCTGTCTTACTCCGCTATTAATCCTAAACCAATCACATTGACACCATTTACTTCTTACACACGCTTCACTAATCGTCCACCTACATACTTTTGATTCATTCAGAAGCGCTACACCAAACACGCATATAGTCACTAACACGCTGCCATAAACGGCTTCCCCGTATTAACTCTAATCATACGCCTGTTGGCAAATCCACTAAACCTAAATACAATTTAATTCTTCTTCCTTCCCCGCTCATTTTCTCAATCATTTGTTTTCAATGTAAGATTTGATCCACACTCCTCTAACCCACTCCTAACGCACTTTGTTCTTCACCAAATCAGGTCCCTCAAGGTCACTGCGACGCACTCTTTGGAGCCAAAATACCAAGCCATATACCTTCCCTACAACACTCATAAACTTATTCCCTGATAATTTCTAGCGGTTCCCACTTTTCTCCCTTTACCCTTATACAACGGGTACTATACCCGCTTCGTCCTGCCAATCCTTGAAACTATAACCCTCCATCACGCTTATTACACAACTTCCAAATCCAATCAATGCCACCATCGTCGCCTCCGCTTCTTGATCATTTCGTTCACTTAGTAATTTCATCTATAGCCTGCACATTTACGATTCTTCAACTTTCTCAACCCTAGCCCATTACCTCGCTCCTTACTAATGATCTCATCCCCAAATACCTATTCCTTCTTGCACGCATCAAAAACCCGGCACACATTCACTAACGACCTCATCATTACTGGTTAAATATTGTGCAGATTTTCGAAGTTGTTCTTTCCACACTGCCCTCACATCCATTTTCCTCAGTTACAAAAGCACCATCCCTATTCATCATTTCTAGTCAGATTTCCCTTATTCTCATTCCTTGACCTTTCGCGGCTTGCCTTCCAGAGAGAACAATCCTATCCACTTAACGGCTCACATTCATCCTCCTTCCAAACTGTTCATTTACCTCTTGTTTTCTCCTCTACGTATACACCTTTTATATTTCTTTTTTCCTCCTTAATATAATTCTCCAGAGCATCTTTCTTTTTGAATCTTGTCATCATTGTGCTTTTAGTACATTCAAGCCACGCTTCTTTTTTACCTTTAAACCGCTTTCATCACCTCTTCATTCCACCATTCGCTGTTAACATTCTTACTTCCTACTTTAGCACATCCACACACTTCCTTTGCACTACTAACAATTGCTTCCTTCATTTGCCCCTTCATTATTATTATTATTATTATTATTATTATTATTATTATTATTATTATTATTATTATTATTATTATTATTACTACTACTACTACTACTACTACAATTACGTATTAGTCATACCAATTTCCCCGCTCTCATATCAACAGGAACTATAGTACGAAATTTGAGACACTGTTAAAGACTTTACAGTTTATCATATTTTGGTGGAATGTTCACAGCAAGTTAAAAGTCTCGTACCTTACGTGCATTTTCCTATTCTAGGAGAACACTCTAGGAAGTTACTTCACGAGCACGAGGGATCGGACTCGAAACTCTCACCGCGCAAACGACGGCGGCTATTACCGCTCAATTGACTCGGTTTTCGTTATTTGAATAAGTTTCCTTATTAACTTTCTGGCTATTTCTCATTTTCAATGATAAAACCATGCAAGTTCAAAGATAAGAATGGAAATTATGTAGATGTTCATATGCTCATTTGTTCATTATTGATGTTAGTAAGTTAATATTAATGGCGTTTTAATTTGTCATTTTGTACAATTTTATAAATAAAAATTAATATATTAATTAAATCAGAATATTTTATCCTCTTTGCAATATATTGTTAATTCATTTTTCAACAATTAGTTTTCTTAAGATTTTTATCATTTGTTTTGTTTCTCTTTTATATGAATTTTTGTATGTTACGAATGGAAAGGTTAAATATCATGAAAAATATACCCGCTTTTATTTTTATGTAATATCGCCTCTAGTGGGAAAATACCAGAGGCTTAAATAAATCTTTCAGAGTTGGGGTAAGCTATTTCTAAATCCCAATTAAAGGCAGATATGACTCGATACATGTTTGAATGTGTGTAAGTCAAGCGAATTAATTTGAGAAAATAGAAGGAAAATATTTTTCAGACCGAATGAGCATAGCCATTAATTCTTTGGTTAGAGAACTGGCTAGAAAGAGGACGAGACTTACAAACACTCTTCAAGGAGTTAAGATGAGCAGTGTCAAAGTGCCTGTTGTAATAGTGATGGTATAAGGGGAGTAATGCAAGTTTTTGTACAGAATAGGGGTGGAGAGAGAGGGGACAGAACAGTTGATAAGGCACAATGTTATAGACTCTAGACCTTTTCGAGGAGAACTGTATGATCAGAACTACATATATTCTCATTCAAGGATGAACGACGCTCATGTACAGATTCCAACAAATAAACTTTGAAGGCAGTAGATGTTGAATCAGCATTTTTACTAATTCAGTGGCAACTGCAGGATAGAAAGTCTATTCTGCTACGTGGCGAGAAGTCTGTCTTTATTTCTCTTATTTTCTCATAGGTAAGTTGTCGGGTGGTTAGATACCTGAGCAGGCAGGTGTGCTTAATTGTGTTGGAGCTTTTTGCCGTGACTAATTTGAACATCTCTCCCATATATGACATACGTATGGAGACCGCATTCGGCAATCACTTTACATACAGCAGATGCCTGATCCTTTCCCGTACCAGATTGTAAGATAGGCACCCCAATTAGTTGCTTGATTTCTCCATTCAAAAGGATCACAGAAAGTCTATGGACCGTCTCTGTACCAGTCAACGATGGAACTAATTTCCCGTCCCAATGAAAGAGGGCAGCTTGCAAAGTGGTATCCCTGAAATGTTTTTAATTTCAATTCCGTATTTGTTTTCTAAAATTGCGAATGGATGTTCTATTAATGACATAACCAGGCAAGCAGTATGACCCATATGCCTGCAGTTGTTGCTATCGAATATGAACCGCTGGCATCTGTCAACTGATTTTAACCATGTTTAAGCTGCGTGCGAACGTTTAGAACGTCAGTTGTAGTTCTGGTGTTCTTTTTTTTTTTTTTTTTTTTTTTTTTTTTTTGCTGCCTTCTCCTCTGAGAGGTGCAAACCTTGTGACATAGAACGTTTAGTCTCACTAATATCTGTAGATGTTCCACATCGGTATCCAGACGGCCAAAACCCGGGCTGTTAGAGGGATGACGCCACGGACAATCAATTCCACAACCTCTCTGTAAAGAAGAAGCAAATAAAGATTTGACACCTGAAACTAACCGAGTCAACGCTACTGGCCTAACCAACAGAATAATACTCAATTCTTTCGTATAAATAAAGGCAGGTGTTTGGGCATGGTGGCTTATTTAACAATAGAAAGCATAAAATATATTATTACACTAGAAGCACTTTAAAATATCTATTAATTTTATGATAAATCTAATATTTCACATAATATATCATTTTAGTTACTTGACGTATTATACATTGTTAAATACCAAATTTTAAACATCGGGATATTGAATAGATAATAGTTGTAATTTTGATTAACATCTAAACGATAGAAAAAACATCAAAAACCAATATCATATTTAAGTATTACTTACTGGCTCTTGTTCATTTTTGCCGATTGCTTCGCATCTTGCTTCATCGCGTTTTCCTCCAAGAATTCTTTTTTTCGTTTTGTTCTTGTTCTTGGTCTGTGCAACATGTCCTTCTTTGTGTGCAACTCTTCCGTTTCCCTTTCAAGTTTTTTCCATAATCGAAATCCCGTGCAATGAATCTGGTCGTCCTTTCTTTCGCCGTGATGTGAATTGTTTCAAAGAAAAAAAAAAACGTTTAAAGAAAAATC
>JABUQX010001290.1:10000-22500 GCA_015478945.1 Trachelipus rathkii
ACTATAACTACTTATAATACCCCTTATCTCGATAATATTTATATATCATACTAATTATCTGTACCTAACTATATAATATCATATTATATCCTATTATCTGTAACTATATATATACTATATATCCTATATTCACCTCCTAATTCTATATATATAATCCTATATATATATCATATATACTATTATTCATTATCCTCTCTATAACTCACTATATCTCCTTCTATATATATACCTTGTATCTACCTTACCTACTATAATAGATCCCTATAGTCATCGCTACTTATCTCTTTATATATATCTCATAATATATCATACCTATATACCTGATACTACTATATTTATATATTTACTTAATACATATAATTATATCCATACTACTATATCCTAATATTAATACTATAATCACTATATCGTCTCTGCATGCTAAGTGTTTATACAATTTTAAGTGCTACTTGATATCTTGGCTGGACTATCTAAGGATGTTACGTTTTTTTCAAACCTCCATGTCCTATGGCATGTAAGCAATTATAAACCTTAAATAATAAAATCTTTGATTCGTTCTTAAGGTTCTCCTAACCTCAACAGGACAGTTGGCGAACAATTTACCTTCGATTTGTTGCTTTATCCCCGTTCAGGAACATCTTCTCTAATTTTTTATTTCGAACTAAAAAAATTTCTACATCCAATTGATATAATTTATAGATTTCTTTTCTCCGAGATTCATTTCCATATTTAGTAACTGTTAACCCCCCGCCTTGGGCTCAACTTTACCAACCTCTATGCTCTCAAAACGTGGGCTGAGAGGTCAGCAGGAGACGTGGCGGCGAGGGCCAGGGTCCGGGAGGAGGGATTCTGTTGCTACATGGGGTGGGGTTCTTTCTTTTTGTCTCTTGGCCCACAACGGAGACCAGAATTTTGTGGGGGTAAAACATGAACAACATATCATGGCTTTCAGAACAAAAGACCGGTTCCGGGTATTCGGCTTTCTGCCCACCCGATTATATTACACGCCCTTACCCCAAAACTGGGTCCCCACTAATTACACTTTCTCTCATTACTTCATTATTATAGTTATTATTTCATTATTATATTTATTCACTATTTATACATTTATATTACTCATTATTATTATTATCACTTTTTTATTATTTTATCATTCATATTCAAAAATATTAGTCACTGATTTTCTTTCTGCTCCATATTATATTCCAATTATCTTTATCACAATAATTACATTATTATATATTATCCCATATTATTACCCACGTGAAGTATACATGTTTTATCTATGCGATATTATCATTTTCATAGGCCCACTCGGGCTGGTATGTGAGCGCAGCTTTACTCTGCCACCAATCTCTCTACAATCCTTCTCCAAAACTCTCTTCAGATTCGCTCACATGAAGCCAACCAAATACATCATGTCGAAGAGTTTACATATCGGTATATAAAGCATAATGTTAGAATTAAGATTTAAAGGTATATATTTATGTTAATATTAATGTGATACCAAAATTCATCTGATATCAGTTTCTAAGTGTGTATGAATATAGAAAGCAAGTTGTAATCAAAAGCGTGTTTCTAAGGTTTGGTGGGCTAACATGTTCCTGTTAGAACATAAATCCTTTAAAAATCCTTATTTTTAATAGATCTTTAAGAACTCAATGAAAGTTCAAGAGCTTTTTCAAAGTTTTGTATGATATTTGTAGGAGATAGAGAATATAAGTGAATAACCCAATGTCAAAACATTTCTACTATTTTAGAATTATTATTAATTTATTTTTTACACAATGATTAAGATCTATATTATGGTGGTATTAAATTTCTTTTTTTTACAAGATTTTGTATAATTAAGACCCCATTTTAAAATGACCAACGATATATAAGAAAATATATTAAGTAAGGAGGAGGTAATGGGTAAAGTGAGAAAGTTGATGAATTTTTTTTTTTCAGGAGGTGAAGAAAGAACAAGTCTTAAATAACGAAAACGATTTAAGAAAATTCAAATGTCCAAAATGTGATTCAAAGTTTAAACGCAAACCAGACTTGAGAAGTCACTTACTCGTCCACGAAAAAATTAAATCTCTTAAATGTTCTGAGTGTTCTTATAAAACTAATCGAAAAGGTGCTTTAAAACGACATATGTTTGTACACAGTGCTTATAAGCCCTTTAAATGCATCGAATGCGAGTACGAGTGTTATGTAAAAAGTTCTTTAAAAGTGCACATGTTAACTCACAGAGATTCAAAGCTTTTTAAGTGTTCTGATTGCAGTTATGAATGTAATAGAAAAGAAGTATTTAGAAATCATTTGTTAACACACAGTAAAGTTAAAGTTTTTCAATGTAGTGAGTGCTCTTATAAGGCAAGTAGGAAAGATCATCTAATTCGACACATGTTAATTCACTCTGATATAAAATTATTTACGTGCGATGAATGTAATTATCAAAGTAGGCAGAAAGAACATTTAAATAGGCATATGTTAACGCATAGGAATACAAAATTATATAAGTGTTCTAACTGCTTTTACGAATGTAACCAAAGAGTTCACTTGCGAAGACATATGATGAGACACTGCGATACGAAGGAATGAATGTAATCATAAAAGATATTTGGAAAATATTTATTAATAAATACAACTGTTAAAATTTGCAATCAAAATGTTTTTACATGTTTGATGATGGATTCTTTCTTAAATATCCTATAAGTGGTGAGATATAAAAGGAAGATATATATTAAGATTCTGAGGAATAAATTTTCGCTTTTCAGTTTTGTCCTTCGATCTTAATTTCCAGAGTGCTGGAAGTTAAAGAAATTTTGGCCTTGGGGGGGACTAAGTGTTCCAAAAAACATAGACAAATGATCAGAATTAAAGGTTTATATAGTTTGTGTAAGGAGAGATAGTTACAAGACCGTTATTTACATACTGTTTGTAAAATTATTGTAACGACTTTTAAATACAAAGAACACTATGTAAATGACACATTTCTTGTTGTGTAAGAAATTCATACTTTAAGTAGTGAAGTACTGGAATCACTGCCCAAATTCAGTAGGAGAGAATAATAAGCCTTGACCATTTGACTATAAAGTCTCTACAGATAAACATTTGCCTTGCAAAAGAATAAAATGTTCAAAATCAAGGAGGATGACGACCTGTGAAATAAATGTACAATTCCTTGTAACATCGGTTTTGTAATTAGGATTTTAAGCCCTAGATATTGATTAAATTATAATGAAAAGATTGTAAGGAATCTGACAAATATGATAACAAGAAATCATACAGATTAGGTACACGATTGTTGAAGAAGTAAATGGAGTCAATGTTTCGTATAGATTGATATACTTTAACTAATATAACAATTGTGTTCTTAACTTCTTACGGTGGTTACATATGTTAACAAAAAGGGTATTCAAGATTATTTTTAATGAGTATTTTAAAGACCACTTTAATATTCACTCTGAAATCCTTAATGAATATACATATGAAATGAACGACTCGCTGGAAGTCACAAAGTTAAAGGTTGGATTGGGTGAGTACATGAAAAATAAGAAACAAAATGGGTGAAGAAGCTTAGAAAAAAGGTAATTCAACCTTATTTAATAGTTATACCGAAGAAAGATGTAATAGAGCTAAAGAGAATGTAATAATGTACTGTAGTCAGAGATATGTTTTGCTTTTGGTGTTTTTAAGTTTTCTAAAAATATAAAATTAGTAATTTGAACGCTTCTGGAAAGTTTTTTCACATTTGAGTAGGTCAGAAGCAAAGGAGTGTAAGTGGCAAATGTGAAAATTGAGGTAGGTGCAGCGAGGGACATTTGAAGCAGCAAACTGTTTGTAGGCAATGAAATAAAAATAAAATCTTTTAATTTGTGCTGGATGTTCATAATATTAATTTAGTAATATTATACCTCTATACCCTTCAGAGCAGCAAGGTTTTGGTTGAAGCCAGAATCGCACCAAAATATTTTAATATTTATAAGTATAAATAAAAGGCTTATAAACGATCTTTCTTTTTCATTATACTTTATTAACAATTAAAGAATTTCATAACAGTAAATGGAGGGAGATCGAAGTGTGAACCACGTAGTTTTTAATTGATTGAGCACACACAAAATATTTGCCCGGTTCTTCAGTCCCGCTTCTGGTCCACTCTTGTAAACAAAAATATTGTATGTTGATATAATTTTTAGTTAAAATTGTTAGTTTTTTTTTAAAGTTCATCAATTCATAATACAATGCCTTTGTTTTGTATCTTCGAATACCATATCGTAATGTATACAACTTTCGTTCGTTGTTAGACCCCATCTCCATCCGCACTAACCCCACTTCAACCCCATCTCCATCCGCACTAACCCCACTTCATAGTATATTTTGAGCTCATCCTTATTGTCTATCTGCTCTTACCGTATCAAATTTCTTAAAAACACCTAAATTTTCCCTTACTAAAAGTTCTTCCATTTACGTTTAACTTTGTGAACATATATGGGATATTTTTCACTATAAAGTCGTTTTTAGAGGTATATAAATTTACGAACATCTTGACCCATCCCTCTTAAGGATGCTCCCCTCTTCCACTTCGAAACCCATAAAGTCTCCACCTCTGTCTTCGCTGACGAGGCGCTGGTGGGTCGCGCAGCTGTATTATTTAATAATATTTTCCCACTTGTTTTGTTTTTATTCGGTGTTAAATATCCCAAGTTGCGACTCTTCCGTTATCTATCTCAAGGATTTTCCATATTAGCAGTAGAGCCTCATATGTAATCTATTCCAATTCTCGTAACTCGCTTTTGGCATTATATTAGGATCTGAATACCTTAAACCTTGCTCTTATTGCCCTTTCTCGCCCATACCCAACATATATCGATCGCTATCTGATTTTGTGTTAAAGGACAGGTCAGTTATTTATAAATATTTATTTTTATGAAATATAGGAATATTTGATATAAAATTAAACACAACTTAATGTTGTATATAATTCTTTCCAATTTGTTACTAAATTTTTGATTGGATATTAACCCAAAGGCATTTCATAAATAAAGAATGAACTATATCACAAATCGCAGATCGCCTTCTGTAACAAGAGCAAGGCACAATTAACGTATGTTTTCAAATATTAAAAGGAAAAAAAAAAAAAGAAAATCGTGTGAATGTTTTACATGTTACTGGAAGTCACAACAAAAATGCTTGATGCTTGTCACATAAAATAATTGTTGAAATTTTCCAGTTAACAATTAAATTACAAAAAAAAAAAAAAAAAATCAATGAACAATTATGACAAACACTTTTATGTTATTTTGAAATGCAAACCTCAACTTAAAGCATCTTGCAATATTTATGTTGTAAAATAATAAAGAAATCATCACATTAATTCTGTGTTACATTACAGTATATTTAGTAAAATTGTTATAGTATATTTTTAAGTTATATAAAACCAAAAATGTATGTAAATTATAGAGTATGGTTCCATGGGTTAGAATTCCTATCGATGACTAGATTTTGTTGGAATATCTTGGTAACTTTAAAATGGGAATTGAAAAAGTTGATACGTTCATTGACCACTACCGATCTCTGCAGTTTAATTTATAGCCACTAATTTTCTGAGCAATATTTTAAATATTGAGACAAATTTGAGCTTTCTCGGCACCGAGCATCATATATTTTACCATAATATGAACTCTCATTTTGGTACGTCAAAAAAAAAAAAAACATTTGTAAAAATAAAATAAAAAATGAAATTAAATTAAAAGAAAATTTAAATTCAGTTAAAAACTTTTAATTTTATTTCAGATCAAAGTTAATAAAATACCTAAACAAAAGACATTTGTACACGGTACTAAAGTAAATTTTAAGTTATAAGGATCATAAACAAACCCGATATTTTTTGGACATTTTTTGCAACAATATACTTACTGAAGGCTTGTGTCTTCCTTCTCCAAAATCATAACTATATCACTTCCATATCATTAGCTTGTACCATGCAAAGAAACATTTAATTTATCCTTGTTGCTTTTGAGAATCAATATTAGGTAAGGAAGGCAATAGTGGTTGTGAATGTAGTTCACGATCGACATAGAAAATTGCATAATGCTGTCTCGTTATAAGTGAAAAAATTAAAAACCGATCAACGTTAACGTTATTTTCTGGATTTCGTGAAAGCCAAGTTTTAAGCTTTGGGTACCAAGGGAAGGTTTTTCTTTCACCCATTCACATGGGTGGTTGAAACTTAAACGAAAACTCACCAGAGAATAGGAAGTTCTTCTGGAAGGAAGCGCGAAAGGTTAAGAATGAGAATAAGGGGAATCTGTTTAGAATAATGAATAGGGATGGTGCTTTAGTAACTGATGAAATGGATGTGAGGAGTGTGGAGGGAACACTTCGAAAATCTGCATAACATTGGCAGTAATGAAGAGGTGATAGTGAATATGTGTGGGTTCGATGTACAAGAGGGAATAGTTATTTTGGGGATAAGGTAATTAGTAAGGAGGAGGTAATGGGTAGGGTGAGAAAGTTGAAGAATGGTAAATATGTTGGCATAGATAGAATTACTGGTGAAATGATCAAGAACAGAGGCGGTGATTAAATGGATTTGAAAGTTTTGTAACAAAGCGTTTATGGAGGGTATAGCTCCAAGGGGGATAAGGGGAACTGTAGGAATTATAGGGGGATAAGTTTATTGAGTGTTGTAGACTAGATATAGGCTGGTATTTTGGCCGAAAGAGCGCATCGAGTAACCTAGGGACTGGTTGGTGAAGAACAAGGTGCATTTAGAAGTGGTAGAGGATGTGTGGATCAAATTTTTACATTGAAACAAATGATTGAGAAAATAAGAGAAGAATAAATTGTATTCAAGTTTTACGGATTTGCAACAGGCGTATGATAGGATTTAATAGGGAAGCTCTATGGCAGGTTTTAGTGATATATGGTGTTAGTGGTGGGCTTCTGAATGGAATCAAAAGTATGTATGACGATAGTGAAGCGTGTGTAAGAATAAATGGAGTTGAGCGTTTGGTTTAATATTAATAGCGGAATGAGACAGAAATGTGTTATGTCTCCTTAGTTATTCAATTTGTATATGGATGGGGTTATGAAAGAATTAGAGGTAGGGGTGACAGGGGAAGGTGTTAGAATGATGGAAAATGGAAGAGAGTGGAGGGTGCCCTACTTATATGCGGATAATTTGGTTTTGTGTGACGAATCTGAAGAGTTTGAGAGGATTGGTAGAGTGGTTTTGACAGGGTGTATAAAAGGAGAGGTTTGAAAGCAAATGTAGAAAAGAATAAGCTTATGGTGGCGAGTGAGGGCAGTCCGCAGTGTAAAGTTAGGTTAGATGGTGAGCAACTGGAATAAGTGTCCGAGTTTAAATAGTTAAGATATATGATGGATAAAAAGGGAACGGATGATGTACAATGTAGTAGGAAAGATGTGAATGGTAAGAAGGTGGCTGGTGGAATTAAATCCTTGGTGGATGCATGTCTTGAGTGAGCTAGGGTTTTGCATGAGAGTATGTTGTTACCTGTGTTAATATATATAGTAGTAAAAATATGGTCTGGACTAAGGTACAAAGTTTTCAGATGAAGAATCTTAGGGGCGTGTTAGGTGTGAGAACTCATAAAATGAGGAATGGACGCATTAGGGAGTTGTGTTGTGTGAAGAAAGGCGTAAATGAAATAAACGAGTGAATTGAGATGGTTCTGTCATATGGAAAGGATGGATGATAGTCGGTTGGGTAAGCGGATGTATAGAGGGAAGTGTGCACGGAATCGGCCAGCTGGGAGACCGAAGCAGAGGAATGTGAGCTTGGTAGAGACGAGAAGAAAGGTTCATAACAGGAGTGAGTGGCGGAGTTTTGTGAGGGGGTATGGTTGTGGTCTTTGTCCAGGGAATGAGCTCTACACTGACGAGATACTACAGTGAGGGTCCATCGCGGTCTCGTGAAATCCTAGGATGGATTTTTCTGGCTGCAATAAGTGCTCACTTCGGGGTATAAAAGGGCCGGTAAAGGAGGGCTTTCCTTTATTTTTGTTTTTTTGACTTGTTCCATGTTCTTCTACTATCACATACCAACTTTTCTTTTCCGTTTTCGAGGTCGATAGCACCTCCCCCCTAATCTGGGGATACGAGAAAGATATATTATATATATATATATATATATATATATATATATAATGATATATATACATATATATATAATATATATATAGTATATATATAGAATATCTATTTCTAAATGTCTTGATTACATACCTATAAACATTTAATATATATAATATATATATATTATATATTATAATAATACTATATATTATATATCTATCATCCCACTATAACCTATCACTATATACCTATAACAATAATCGCTAGTACGGTAGAACTGTGCACAGCCTGATACCAATGAGAACCTGGGGGCAATGAAGGAAGCAATTGTTAGTAGTCACAGGAAGTGTGTGGATGTGCTAAGTAGGAGAAGTAAGAATGTTACCAGCGAATGGTGGAATGAAGGTGTAGAAAGTAGTTGCAGGTAAACCATAGCTTCGTTGCATTTAATATAGCAACAGATTAAGAAATATCAAAAGAAAGATCCTTGAATTTATAAGGAGGAAAAAAAAAGAATACTAAAGGTGCATACGTTAGGAGAAAACAAGAGGTAATGAACAGTTTTGGAAAAGAGGGAGAATGGAGGACATAACAGGAAAGGAAGCTCTTCTGAAAGGAACCGCGAAAGGGTAGAATGAGAATAAGGGGAATCTGACTTAGAGAATAATGAATAGGGAATGGTGCTTTTTGTAACTGATGAAAAATGGATGCTGAGGGGTGTGGAAAGAACACTTCGAAAAATCTGCACAATATAACAGTAATAATGAGGTGTTAGTGAATGTGTGCGGTTGATGGTTGCAAGAAGGAATGGTATTTTTTGGGGATGAGGTTTTAGTAAGGAGGAGGTACTCGGCGTTGGCCGTGAGAAAATTGAGGACTGGTAAATTCGCAGGTATAATGAAATTACTAGTGAAATGATAAGAGCGGAGGAGGCGAGATGGTGATTGGATTTGGATTTGGAAGTTGGGTAATAAAGCGTTTATGGAGGGTATAGTATCAAGGGATTGGAGGAGAGCGGTAATAGGTCCTTGTAAAGGGTATAGGGAGAAAGGGGAACTTTTGACTTATTAGGGGATAAGTTTAACTTGAGTGTTGTAGGAGGTATATGCTGGTATTTTGGTCGAAAGAGTGCGTCGAGTGAATGAGGGAACTGATTGGGGAAGAACAAGGTGCGTTTAGGAGTGTGAGAGGAAAATATTTTATTTTAAACATTGAAACAAATGATTGGAGAAAATGAAGGGAGAAGAAGAAAATTGTATTTAGGTGTTTTTATGGATTTGGCAACAGGCGTTATTGATAGAGTTAATAGGGAGCGTTGGCAGGTGTTAGTGATATATTGGTGTTGGTTGGTAGCTTCTGAATGGAATAAGTATGTATGACGATAGTGAAGCGTGTGTAAGATAAATGGTGTCAATTGGTGATTGGTTTAGGATTATAGCGGAAGTAAGGCAGGGTTGTGTTATGTCCTCTTGGTTAATTTGTTTATCAATTTGTATATGGATGGGTTATGAAAGATTGAGGTGGGGATGGCAGGAAATGGTGTTAGAAATGGAGGAGGATGGAGTTGAGTGGAGGGTGCCCTACCTATTATATGCGGATGATTTGGTTCTGTGTGGCGAATCTGAAGAAGAGTTTGAGAGGAATTGATAGAGAGATTTGGCAGGGTGTGTGAAAGGAGGGGTCTTGAAAGTAACGTGGATAAAGAGTAAGGTTTTTATGGTTGTGGGTGAGGAACTCCTCAGTGTGAGTTATGTTAGATGGTGAAGCAGCTAGAACAAGTTGTCTGAGTTTAAATATTTTAGGGTATAGTTGGATGAGAAGGGACGGACGAATGTCAGAGTGTAGTAGGGACAGTGGTGATTGGCAGCGAAGGTGGCTTGGTGCAATTAAATCGTTGGTGAATGCAAGGGACTAAGTCTTGAGTGGTGCTAGGTCTTACATGCGGGTATGTGTTAATGTGTGTTGTTGTATGGTAGTGGAGACTATGGTCTGGAATAAGAAGTATAGATCTAAAGTCAATGTGTTCAGATTGGAACAATCTTAGGGGTGTGCTAGGGGTGTGAGAAGAATTGATAAAGGAGGACATGAACGTATTAGAGAGTGGTGTGGTGTGAAGAACGGGGTAATGAGAGAATAATGAAAGTTATGTTGAGATGGTTTGGTCATGTGGGTAAAGGATGAATGATAGTAGGTTGTTAAAGCGGATGTATAGTGGTGAGTGTGGTTTGAACACCGACCGGCTTGGGAGACCGAAGAGAAAGTGGATTGAGTCGGTGAACGAATGTCTGAAGGAGAGAAATGTGAGTTTGGCAGAGGCGAGAATAAAGGTGCATAACCTGAGAGATGGCGTTTGGGGTTTTTGTATGGGGGCATGGTTGTGGCACCACCTGGCCAGGGGATGAACCCTTAACATTGAACGAATTTTTCCATGATGGAACGGGTCCGTCGCGGTCCATGATGCTCTAGGGTGGATTTTTCCTGACTGTGACGAGTTCTCAACTAATTAATTGGTACGAGGGGGCGGTAAGGCTGGGCTTTCACTTTTCTTTTCGACGTTTTGTCATGTTCTCCTAATGTGCTTTTTTTTTTTTTTTTTTTTTTTTTTTTTTTTTTTTTTTTTTTTTTTTTTTTTTTTTTTTTTTTTTTTTTTTTTTTTTTTTCCGATGCTTGTACAGAACCTTACCCCCAATCTTGGGGCAAAGAGGAAGGTGAAGAAAGAAAGAAAGAAAGAATATATATATATATATATATATATATATTACACAATATCTATATATATAGATATGAAATGTTCTATATTATATATATATATATATATATATTATATATATATATATAATATATATATTATTACAAAATATAAGCCGATATAGAAATTATAATATTTTCTGCATATACAAGCAGGAAAGTCAGGTTGAGAAACCTGTGATTAAAATAGAATTTCAAAATGGAGTTCAATTAACTTTCGAAGAAATACGAAGACGCTCTCAAAATGGAGTAGCTGAAGTTCTGATTATTTTGTAATGTTAATCCTATAGCAGATCTTGCATTTTAAAATACTAGGTTTTAAAACTGGCGCTATTATTTATCGGTTTCCAAAAAAAACAAAAAAAAAAGGTAATTATTACAAATATTCCAGGACTTACTTCATCTTACCCAAAAATGTTTATTTTTACTTTTCCTCAAACCATAGACATATGCAGGCACGTAATACAACATATAAACATACGCATGTTGACCATTTGTTGTTGTTTTGAAGGTCTCTTTTTATCGAGGCGACTGTTAAACAAGAGAAGTCAAAAGAAACTTCGATTTGAATTAGGCTGCGCCAAGTCTTCAAAAAATCATCCCTTAGTCATCACCAGTAGTCTAGAAGTTATCCCTTCGTTTTTAATTAAGTTACAAAAAATGCCTTATGCTAATGCCACATGCATATTTAAGCTATACGTGCTTACCCATGCTATGCTTGCCATGTTCGCTTCACCAAATTTTCACATGGGCTAGCTACGATTCATAATAGACTACTGCAGAGAAAAAGATGTCCACTTATTTTTACTAAACTTAATCATTTTAGTCTTGTACAAGATGTTTGAGGGTACGTTGCTCTGAGTAAAATGAAGACAGTGATAATGAATTTTTCTTATTACATGAACTAAAAGAATAAATGAAAAATAAAGTGGGTACACAAAATGAACATGAAAGTGTGTGTGGTGAACTTCATCATTTGATGAAACAGTTACCTAAAGATGAGGTGAATTTCAAAGAATATTTTCGAATGACTTGTACTTAGTTTGAGCAACTTTTGTCATTTATCAGGGATGACAACGAAAAGAAGAAACTGAATTCTTACATGAAAAACACTTATGCCGAAGAACGATTAGCTGTATCTCCAAGGTAAAAAAAAATTGTTTTTGAATATATCTAAGTAAATAACTATCAAAATGGACATATACAAGTTACAAGAATTGATGAAAGTAAGGTGTATTGTCAGGGAGTCTTGCATTTCCGTACGTCTTTTTTGAGAGGCTTTCTCACGCTGGATCCTGATCATAAATTGATGGATAGAACTGTGGAGCATGTCTTATTGATGTTTGAGTAAAAGAATCTTTAGTTACTGATGTGTGCCTAGAGGGTAAAGGTGTTGTTTTTCGACTATGACCGGGTATATGACAGATACTGGAGGATCTACAACTCATACACTGCTCATGGCCCAAGCACTCCGTTTCAGCATTTATAACTGACTTCATAACTTCTGCCTTTACTTTCAGTTGGAAATATCGAGGGAGGCGCTTAGTGCTTTCCAGTACGAAACAGAATTAAAACTAAAACAAAAGAAAAGAACAGAAACAGAAAAAACAACAAGAAAAAACAAAAAGCATAAAATTATATTTCTGCCTTTACTTTCAGTT
>JABUQX010001291.1:0-5000 GCA_015478945.1 Trachelipus rathkii
TGGGAAAAAGGCAAGAATATGAAGGAAGATTGAATGTAAATATGGAAACAGATGTATTGAATTGCCGGAGATATGTTGGATGACATTCCGGAATGGTAAGTGATGAAGCAGGCAGAAGAAACCCTAGGACGAAGGATTTTCATAGCAGCGAACGCGAAAAAAGATCATACGCGATGGTGGTAATGAAGAGGTTGATAGTGGTGAGAGGGAAGACAGTAAAAATGGAGATCGAGTGGCTAAGAGCACAGTAACGGCTCAGTCAAGAGCTCTGTATGTGGGGGCCAGAAACACGTGCGGAGAGTCAGTGAAAAGAAGAGCAAAGAGGGAGGTAGCGAATAAATTGTAGCGGAGGAGCTGAGGGGGACGTGAGGGGGAGGAAGGAAGAAAATCTGTCGATTAGCAAAGACTCATCGGGGATCGAAGAAAAAAGTAGTGAGCATAAAGGATGAACAGGGAGAAGTGTTAATGAAGTACCGGAAGATATCCAAATAAGAAGATTGGAGCAGAGTACTTTTTGGATTAAACTTTGCTGGGTGATCGCGACAGGGTGAGGAAATGGAGGAGCAGTTAGAAGAAGTGAGAGCCAGGGGAGGAAGCAGGGGTAATTACCAGGGGAGAGGCTTGAGGGGCCTTAAGGAAAATGAACAATGGGAAGGGCCCCGGGAGAAGATGGATTGCCATAGAATTAATAGAAGAGGGAGGAGAGTGTGTGAAAGGGAAGCAGTGTTGAAGTTTATCAAGAAGTGCTGGAGAGAAAGTGAGGTTTCAGAAAATATAAAATGAGAATTTATGACAAATTATAATAAAGGAAAGGGAGATGTGGGTGAATGTAATAATTAGCAGGAGGTATTTGTTATTGGAACCATCTGGCACACAATATACGAAAGTTGATGACTTGAAAGAAAGAGTGAAGTGGCAATTTGTGGAACCTCTAGGCACTTGGAGAGGAGGCAGTTATGGGTCAGCAGGGTGAATAGAAGGCACCAAGCAGAGTCTTATGTTCGCCTGAGAAGATTCGGAAAAGATAATAGAATGCAACAAAAAGGGCATCACAATCGCATTTAATAGATCTGAGAAAGGGCATTCGTTTTCAAATAAGTGGTTGAAAAAGCAAAACTCATTTTAGAGAGAGATTCGGAGTGTGATAATTTTTATAGAGTTTAAAACATTTAACTGCACCATTGTAATAATAATAATAATAATCTGTGAAATTTATATCACCCTTTTACTATAATAAAAAGTTCCTAAGAAAAGTCCGAATTGTACCAATTCTGTTTTTGGTAGGCCCTATTTGGATGTGGTAGATTAGGGTAGTTGAGGAGGAGGTGCGACTGACTTGCGATGGAGCTTGTGATGGCCTCAATTGCGGATGACCTGGCGTGCTGGGGTGAAGACGGAATAAACTGAGGTGGGTGGTGTTGGCTTTTGATAGTAAACTGAGAGAAGCGGGCCTGTGCATGGACGTAGATAAAACAGAAATTTTGATAGTTAGTAGAGAGGAGGGAGAAGAGTTGGTGGTGAAGGTGGATGGTGTTGTGATTTGATTTAAAACGTAGAGAAATACAAGTACCTGGGGGGAATGTGTTTGGTAGAAAAGGAGGAAGTGCCTTGGAGATTGCGAGGAGAATTGAATAAGTACCGGAGAACAGTTAGAGCTTTGTATCCTATTATCAGGGATAATGAGATTGGAGGGGAGGATTGAAGGACAGATAATTTTCGAGAGTACTTTAACACCGGATTCTGTTGTATGGGGCGGAAACATGGAGTATGCCAACAAGAGAGGAGAGCAGAGTGAAGTGTGCAGACTGCTGAAATGAATGCATTGAGAGCGATGGCCGGAAGACCAGGAGGGATAGAGTTAGAAACGAAAGATTAGAGAAGGTATAGGAGTAATACCTATTATTAACAAAGTAGTTGTAGCAAGACTAAGGTGGTGGGGACATTTGGAAAGGATGGAGGCGTGTGCAGGGGTGGCCAGGAGGAGGGTGGGACTGGAAGACCGCAAGAGGCAGACCGGGCAAGGGGAAGACCACTGGAAGAAATTGCGAAGGACTTCCGTAGAAGATTCGCTGAGAAGATCATCAAATGCGCATCTTATTGATTCAGCTGAATCGAAGAAGGGTCTTGTGAAGATAGAAAGGGAGTGGAAGAAGAGTTGGCCGTCTGACAGGCTCATAATTGACCTTCCTGGGAGCGGATGTTAAGATGTAAGTAATATATATATTATACTATATATTATTATATATATATATATATAGTATATAATATATTATTATTATACTATATATTATATATATTATATTATATATATATCAATATATATATTAGTATATATTATATAATATTATATGTATACTTATATATTATATACTGAATATTATATTGATATGTATCATCATATATATAATATATGATATATAATACTATTATTTATATATTATATTGATATACTATATATATAGTATAATATAATATATCTATCTATATATATATATAATACGTATATATATCTTATATGTGTGTGTGTGTGTTGTGTATGTAGTATGTGCTCAAAATAACCCGATTACGACTTCACCCAAAGCCTTGTTGTGGCTCAGCTACTCAAACTCCAGATTCCGGCTCCGGCTCCGGCTCCGGCGTCATGGCGTGTTAATGTGTGTGTGAAGATAAGAGGTATTATTACAGTTATAAATGAAGTTACGCTAATAATAATAATAATAATAATAATAATAATAATAATATAATAATAATAATAATAATAATAATAATAATAATAATATTTAATGACATAAATATGAAAGAGGGAATGATAATAATAATAATCATTAAAAATATTTTTAATAAAAATATTTAACAGAATAACAAATAAACCCAAAAAAAAATACAAATAATTTTTTTAAAACTATTTTTTAATAAAATACATAAAATACGTAATAATAATCAATAATAATAATAATATCTACAAAAAAAAGTACAAATAATTTTTTTAACTATTTTTTAATAATAATAATAATAAAATAAAATAATAATAATAATAATAATAATAATAATAATAATAATAATAATAATAATAATAATAATAATAATAATAATAATAATAATAATAATAATAATAATAATAATAATAATAATAATAATAATAATAATAATAATAATAATATACAAAATGAGGTCTTGTAGGACTCCATTATTATTTTTTCCTACGAATATGTTCTAAAAACAGTTTTTAACATTTAAATTTTTATTATAATTACAATCAAAAAAAAATATTTTCATAGATAAATATAATAAAACCTAATTAAAGCTGAAATTTATACCCTAATACCATGTTCACACTATGCAAAAATTTATCCCTGAAAAAAATGTGCACATTTTTCATCTCTTCTTGTTGTTTTAGGAAATTCTCCCAACTTGCAGTGTACGACTTTCGTAAGGTCAAGTTATGCTAAATTATATATCTCTTTATTGAAAGAGCGTAAGCAAATTAATTTTTTTGTAAATTTAATACACTGAGAGAAATGTGTTTAAATTAAAAATAAATATTTTAGTTTCAAAAATATTTTATTTGGAAATGAAAATATTTATATTTTATTTAAACATTTATTGAGAGAAATGTAAGAATTTTTTTTTTTTTAACGCAATTGAGCATTTTAGAAATAAGACTTAAAATTTCAAAAAGTATTCAAATATTTTAGGCTCTGCCAAAGCACAAGAATAATCCTCTAATAAAAACTAATCATTTCTGAGAAAACTGAAAAGGAAGAAAAGCTTACTAGTTTTTTCGAGGAATTTTATTCCATTTCCGTCCTCACTGTGGGAATTTTGAATCTGGATAAAAATTGTAGACGTTTGAAGCATCGTCTGAACAGGATATTAACTGGTAGCCCGGAATCAAGAATTGTAACTTTTGGTAAGTCATCATATTATAGAACATAGCTAAAAATAGAAGTTAGATCCTAACTGTTAGTCCCGAATCAAGTATTTTAACTTTTGGTAAGTTTTCATGATTAATTAACTCAAGAAAGTTTGGTGGGTAAATAACCCTTCCAACGTAATTCTTTTCCTCGGGGTTTGCAACTGATGAAACAAGGGTGAACCAACCCTTCATATAAAAATGTTCTACAAATACAGTGCCATCTTTAACATTTGAAACATTTATTCCCAATTTGGCATCCTCGTAATCATTTAAAATATCTCTGTCATAAATGGAAATTCCAGGTTCTGGAATAACATGCAAAAGATTAACACAATCGTTAGACCTGCAACATCGATCACCACCATTCGATACCCCTACTTGAACAAAACTCTTGTAGGATTGACCACCTTCACCTGTCCAATAATGTATAAACTGATTGACCAACCCATTCCTTTCTTCATGCATTTCGATTATTGCTAGGCTTGAAGTATTCTTATTACAGCTAAGCTTGATAAAGGTGTGAATTTTTTTGTCACGTAAATTTTGTTTAATCGTTCCTAACTGAAAATTTTATATATATATATATATATATATATTATATATATTATATTTCAATATAAATATATACATCTTTTCTATACATTTCTTTTTTAAATACAAATAAAAACATATAATATATATATCATAAATATATTATATACTATATATTATATTATATATATTAATTATATATATATATATATATATATATTAAAGATATTTATAATCCATTATATACGGAGGAATTGCTCGGTATGTAATATAATATATTATTATATAATATGTAATTAATTTATATATTATATAATATTATATATATATATATATATATATACTTATAATATATATATATATTATTATATATATATAATATATATATATATCATATATATTGATTTGTATATAGTATATATAATATATATATTATATATATTATATATAATATATATTATATATGTATATGTATATATATTTAATATATATTAATATATATATTAATATATATATATATTATTATTATATATATATATATATAATATTTATA
>JABUQX010001291.1:10000-18800 GCA_015478945.1 Trachelipus rathkii
ATATATATATCTATATATATATATATTAAGTGGGTTGTAGAGAATGTGTGGATTCAAATTTTAATTAAGTTGAAATAAATGATTGGAAAAAATGAAGAGAGGGAAGGGAGTAATATAATTGTATTTAGGTATTTTATGTTTGACAACCGGCGTATGATATAGGATTAATAAGGAAGCTCTTTGGCTGGTGATTAATGATATATGGTGTTGGTATAAAATTTCCAAAGGCGAAACATGAAAATTATAACATGTTTGCAACTCGATAGTGAAAGGTGTGTAAGAATAAATGGATATGAAAGTAAATAATGCTAATTAAGATAACTCTCATTCACTAGGCATGTGGATAACTTCTCGCTTGGTTTAATTCAATTTCAAATAAGTGGATGGGGTTTATGAAAGATTTTGAGGCACGGCTGGCAGGGTTGGCAGGGTTGGAAGGGTTGGCAGGGTTGGCAGGGTTAGCAGGGTTAGCAGGCGTAATGAATGTTTATCAACTATAAATGGAGAATTGGAAGAGATATGGATGGGCAGATATTTGAAGACAATGAAATTGATATTGGTTTTTTGACGTACCTGCGATCGAAGATAGTTTGGAGAGAATTGGTAGACTGGAGTTTGGCAGGCTTTGTTTAGAGGAGTTTGGCAGGCGTGTAAAAGGAAGGGTTTGAAAGTAACATGTATGATAAAAGTAAATCGGTTATGGTAATGGAGTTGAGGACAGTCCGCGGTGTAAAGTTGTTTATGAGTGGTCAACTTTTGAACAATCAGTGTCCGAGACTTATAATATTCCAGCGATAATATAGTTGGATGAGATAGCAGGAAACCGGATGAGCATAGTGGTGTAGTAAGGAAAGTGTGAAATGGTAGGAAGATGGCTGGTTGCTATTAAATTCTTGGGTGAATGCAAAGGGAACTAAGTTCTTTATTGGCTGGGGTTTTCCAATGAGGGAATGATGCTATTGTGTTATGTATTAACTATGTAGTTAAACTATGGTCTATAGCGAATGATTTTAAGTAGAGAAGATAAATAAATAATAAAAGAATTAATAAAATGTGAAGAATGAACGCATATTAACAGTGAAAGACGTGTGATCTGAAGAAAGGAGTATAATTGAAGAGAATGTAAACAGGAGTTACAAGATTCTGTGATGGTGAGGTGTGTGATATCTCGTATTATAAGAAGGACCAAGTGACGTGTGCGGTTGGTTAGCGGTAATGTTCAGTTGTGTGAGTGTGGTAAATTCACTAATTTTCTTCGGTCTAAAGTTCAGATAGAATATAATAGAGTCGTAAAGGAATGCCTGAAAGGAGAGGAATGCTCAGTTTGGCAGAGGCATAAGACGAATGGGCATAATTGGATACGATATATTTCTAATGTGACTTGGTTTTTGTGGAGGCGTGTGGGTGGAGTAATTTGTTTGCTTGGGTTTCTTCGCGATATAGGTTGAAGGTGATTAGAAATCATACTAACCATTAGACTGTGAGAGATGCTTATGGTGAGAGTCCTGTCCGCAGAACCATGCATGCCAATCTCGGGGAAAACATATATTTTGATGGAATTATATTTCTGACGGCAGACGTGATTCTTAACTTTTTAGAAGATATAATAGGAGATATAAAGAGCATAGGAATTTCGTTATTTTATTTGACTTTTTTGGGATCTATGAAACATTTTTCTAATAACATAAATACTTATAATCTTGTTTACTGTGTTTGCTGCTTAATACAAGCACTATCCGCACAGTCTTGGGGATTGGAGAAGATGGTGATATACTATATAAATATATATAGTATATATTTATATTATATTAATATTTATATTAATAATATATATATATTATATATATATACTATACTATAGTTAATTATATATAATAATATATTATGTTATATTCATATAATATGTATTAATTATAATTATATATATATATATTAATATTAATATTTATATATAATATATATTAATATATATATTATACTATATTTATATAAATATATTATATATATATATATATATATTATACTATTAATTAATTATAATATATTTATATTAATAACATATATATTAATTTTTATATAATATAATATATATATACTATATAATTATTATTATAATATATATATATATATATACTATCATATATATATATATATATAATATCTATTTATATACTATTATATAATATATATTATTAACTATATATATTAATATATATATATTATATATTAATACATATATTATATTTATATATATATATATATTACCTATTAATATAAATATTAATTAATATTATATATATATATTATAATTATTTATATTTATATACAATTTATATATATATATTATATATTATTATTTATAATTTATATATATATATATTATAAATTAATTATTATTATATATATTATATTATATAATATTATATATTATATATATTATTATTTATTAATTAATATTTATATATTTTATGATTATAATTATAATATTCATATATTATATTATATTAATATATTAATATATTAATTTACTATATTATTTGTATAAAATTGTATTTATAATATTATATATAATATATATATATATATTAATTATATATATATATACTATATAATTAATATATATATCTATATTATATATATATTACTTATTATAAAATATATATATATATATATAATATATTAGTAGTTTTATAATATTATAATTTATATATTATTAATACTATCTTAAATATTAATAATATATATATTATATATATATTTATATAATAGTATATATATCTATATATATATATATATATATTATTTATATAATATTATAATTTATTAATTATATATTTAATATATATTTATATATAATATATATATTAATATATTATAATTATAATATTAATTGTATAATACATATATATAAATTTGAAAAGTTTTGACGTATATTTTATTTTATATTATATTTTCTGTGAATTTTTTTATCATGATCATGTTTTATTATAGCTCTATTGTTATTTTCTTTTAATTTATTGTGTTATATAGGTTAGGATGATGAGATGTAATATTAAGGTTGTAGGTCTATTAGGTTATTCAGTGTGTAAAATTAGTATTAATTTAGTTAATTAGCGGGTTCATAAGGAGCTTGTGCAGGAGGGCTCACTACAGAAGAAAGAGATTATTGGTTATTAGGTATATAAGCTATGACAGCATTTTAGGTCAGTCTTTACAGAGTTTGTATCTAGTGGTTTCAAGGTAAGAGAGAATCTCAATCAATGGAGATATTATCTATTAGACATTATTGAGATAATGAATTATCGATAGATACGTTTTACAACATAAGCTATACTGGGAGATATTAAGTTTAACACTAAACTCTTATAGTCACATATCCAGCTGATTCACCGCATTTCTGTGAATATTAACGGACTTCTGAGCTGGATAGGTCATTCTCAGGGCTCGTGTACGGCTCTTCGATAATCGTGGTCATAGTTGTGTGTGTGTGAATTAATACTCATATAAATAAAATTATTTGTGTTCATTGTGTATCATTCCTGTATTATTAATATATATATATACTATTATATATTATATATATATATATATATATATATTAAATATAATATTTTAATACTGAATTTAACGGTATATCTAATTATATTAATAATATATATATATTATTATTATAATTAGTATTATTATATATATATATATATGTATATAATATTAATATAATTCTAATTTATATATATATTATTAATATTATTATATTAGTATTATAATTAAATATTATGACTATATATTATATATATATATTAAATATATTACTATACAAATGTATATTAATATGAAATTTTTTAATTTAATTTTATTCATTAAAATTTTATTATTAAATTTAATATAATTTAACTATTAATCTAATATTCGTTGCTTCTTTTTCTTATGATTATTATAAATCGTGTTATAATAATAAATATCAATAATATTTATAAAGTTTTATTTATTATTTATTATATTATTTATATTGATATATAAATAATATTTATATATATTATATATTTTTTAATATTATTATATATATATTGATTATACATAAATTTTTTATTAAGCTGAAGTAATATACTAAATGTATACTACACTACTCCTTTTAGGGTGTATTACACTGAAACGAGAGTTAGTTAGTAAATTTTAACTACGTAGAGTAGTATAGCAGTATTTAACTATTTTTTAGTACATTTTACTACCCGGTAGTTTATCTTAATTAAATTCAAAATAGAAGATCTTAGTGGTTAAATTTTACTATTGAATATTTGGGATATTCGATAATGAATAGTAACGCTATAAATTTGATTGAGATGTGGAAGGTATAACTGATCTTTTGTATATTATCCTGAGGTTATAGTACATTTATTACTAAATCACTCTTGTGTGTGGGACAGTGGGTTTAACATTCTGTTATAATCTCTTCGCACAAATTAGTGCAGTAAATATTGTTACTATATGACATCTTATAACACATTAAGTTTTGTGAAAAAAAAATACCACCATCCAGTATCGGTAGTTAATTATTAAACCTCGCATTTAATAATTAGTGGTTAAGACTACTTAGTTATATTGTCTTTACAGACTTTAAGTGAATTTTTTGGTATGGTTTATTTGGCTACCAGTGAAAAAATTTACGTAATATCAGTCTTGTTGGGTAAATATTGATAAGCAAGGAAATTTTAAGTTACTCTGTAGGGCTCTCTGCTTGTATAATTCCTAAGTTTCTTGTACTATAGAAAAGTTATACTTGGTAATGTATTGGTTTTATATTTTATGTAATAATTAGCTATAATACTCATTTTGTTTGAACTCGGGATTTATACTAAATCCACCTGGTTTTCAGTTAGTGGTTTTTTTAGAACTACTTGTCTCGCACGTATCAACTTTTCCTCTCCATGTGTTGGTTTTTCAGGTCATCTCTTTGTCTCTTCTCTGACAATTAAATCCTTTACACTCGCTACCGGTGTCAGCTCTTTTCATTCTTTTCTTCTTTGTGAGACTCACTTCAGTGTGGTTGTTTCGGTTAAATATTGGTGTAATTTTTTGTTTATTCTCGCGGGGACACTCGGGGTGGGGAACTTTTCATTTATCACTCTGCGGAATGGGGTCCACCATGTGGTTTATTTTGAAGGTCTGGGCAGTCTGGGTCATATATGCTCTGTCCTCCTTAAGAGTTTTCGAGAGTGCCAAATTTGTGTAGATCCCTATAATAGGTATTTCCTATTTCTGTGTGAGATAGGTACAGCAATGTAACGAACTGTAGTGGTGGATGCTTTCACATGGGTAATTTTATTTTTTTATTGGAGGCTATTAGAGTAGAGGATTAACTTAGTGGGCCTGGGCTCTTTTGTAGTAATCACGGGCGATTAATTTTATCGTTATTTTGATCATATCTTAAATTTTTATTTGAACTAATTTAGACTTTTGCTCAATTAAATGGTGGGAGTGTACAATCTACCCAATTAGTAGTTTTGATATTTTTAAATAATATTTCTTAAACTGAATTACGACTAAGACGAAAATATCAGTTGGCTGGGTTATATTTATTGTGCCATAGAGAGTTAAGATTATTTTTTAACACTTTATTTTAATTTTTGATATAAGAAATATAGTGACCATACAATTTAAAAAAGATTTGTAAATCGTAAATTCTTATGTATAGTGAAAAAAAAAATATAAATTAAATTATTTAATTTTGTTCTTCAATTTTCAAAATGATTCTCCATATATATTTATGTCTATGTTGGTCAATTATATGGTGAGTGACATTCACATAAACTTTTAGTTATCCTATATGGTGTGAATTACATTATTGAATTACTTGTTATTATAAAATTTAATAGGTTGATTCATATTATGGTTACCTATATAATAAACTCATTTGAATAGAATGTGATAATATCTGCCTATGTCCTAACAATATACATAAAGAGTGTATATTTTTTTATTTTTATTTATATTTAATTTATAATTAACGTTACTGTAACGACTAGCAGCTAGGGTATAACTATTTATTATTTTTTTTATTTAATACTCCAGTTTTATTTCATAAGAAAAACCCCGCCATTCACTCAATTATGAGTACCTAATATTAGATTATTATTATTATCGTACTCTTAATATTTCTAAAACTTATTATTCTTTGGTGAACCACCTGGCGGGAATTTTAGGAATAGTAAATCTTACTACTTAATGAAATTTATTATTAATATATTTTCTTCTTTACGTATATATAGGCGATATATGCATAGATTTCAGTATGTATGTATTTTGTTTTACATAAAAAGGAAATGAACATTCGGAGGATTAAGCGAAATTTATTTAGTGACAATTTAATTCTTATTGGTGCTTTTATCATTATCCGCCATGGGTGGGTCATAAGGGTGCTTCAGGATAATCAAATGCAAGGAGCCATAAAGTGTGAAGTTCGAATCTGACTCCAGGAGGTGGACGTGATGCGATTAGAGTTGATTCAAATAATCAATATGAGTTCAATGAACGGTGGATGTACGTAATAATAATATAAGGTATTTGAAGTACAATTCAAGGTTGCTGGATCATGATTGTGGGTCCATGCGTGGAATATCCTAATATTTACAATTGCACGCAATGAACAGACTATCAAATCAAGTTAGTGTAATATAACAGACTTTAACTAATTCTAGTTAAAGATAAAATTTTATACTACTCTGCTTCTACTGATTACTATTGAATAAATAAGGAAAGTAGTGTTTAAATTTAAGTTCATTAATATATGATTCATATTGAGGAGCTACAGGTGCTTTTGACTACTAAAATCTAAAGAGCGTTTCGACTACTACAAGTAGTAGTCTTTCATTCTACTATCCAAAAGGTAGTAAAGTTAACTTTTTAAAGGTTGGAGCTCACAGGAACCCGGGAAAAGTAGTAGAAAGACTCAAAAGTTTGTTATTTTAACTGAACTTTTTTCTAAGTGTATAGATATTATGTATTATATATAATATATTTAATATCAATATATAACTATTATATATTAATTTTATATAAATAATTAATATTAATATATTATTAATATATTATAATATATTTATATATCTCTTAATTTAATTATTAATATATATATATTAATATTTATTATAATCTATATATATTTATCTATATCTATATATATATATTAATATTATTACTATTATATATATTATTATATATATTATTTATTATAATATCATATATTAATATATTATTTTATTATTAATATTTATAATTTATAATATATAATTAATATATTATATATATTATTACCTATATCTATATATATTATAATTATTAATATTATATATATATATATTTATATTTATTATATAATTATTAGTATAAATATAACTATATATATTATATATATAGTATATATTAATATTAATATATATTACTGTAATATATATTTATACTTGTTTATATATAACTACATTACCTATAGCCACACAAATCAATTTATAGCCAACCAAACAAAGATAATGCTTTAAATAATTAATATTTCCTTTTTTTACGAATTTAATACAAAAATGAAATAACTTTCTAGAACTCAATTTATCCAATAATTTTCCTGTCTATCTGACCTACTAGTTATATATATATATTTATTACTTATATATATATTATATATTCTAATATATAACTATACTCATATATTTGTTATAATATTATTATATATTAATATATATATATTATATATTAATATATTAATAATATATATTATTTAATATATATAATTATATTTAATATATATATTATTATAAAAGCTTTAAAAAATAATTAAACTGTAATTAAAAATCGTATATATTTAAGATTTAAATTGATAAAAATTCTTAATGTTTTTTTATCTTTTGCTTAAGCTCAATATTTATAATATTTTCCACTCCTCACGGTTATAGGGGTAGGGTGAGGCCTAGACTCACCGTTAAACACAATTGGGAGATGAGTTCTGTATAAATTTATAAGGTTTTTCAATTATGTTGTATATCTTGACCTTTATTCTGCGCCTCGTAATGATAGGAGAATACTCCAAAAACTCAAACAGACCTGAAGAAGTGAATTTCACAGTTAAAACAGATTTTCTTCTCTTCCACCATTATTATAAGTTATTATGATTATTATCAGCGAACTATCTGCATAACACAAATATAATATATAATAATATATATAATTATATATATTTATATATTAATATTAATATAGTATATACTTTTATTATATTATATATATATATATCATCTTACTTATATATATATAAATATTTAATATATACTCTCTCTCTCTATATATTATTATATATATGTATTATTTATAATATATTATATATTGTTATTATATTAATAATTAATATTAATAATTTATTTGATATTATAATAATATAGTTATTTTATATATATATTAAATATATATTATATATATATTTATATTATATAATATTATATAAAATAATATATTTATATATATATTTATATATTAATATATTATTATTATTTAGATATGAATGTAATAGAAGCTGCAATAGGTCACTTATATAGTGATAATAATTATATTTTAAAAAAATTTAACATAACGATTTCGGATATTTAAACTATTACTATTTCCATAATTCTTCAGTAGTGGAAACTAAATACATAAAATATTATTTATTATATAATTTATAATATATTACAAATAATAAAAGTTTTACTATTAATTTAAATGTTATTATTATAGATGTTTTAAAAAGATTATACATATTAATATTTATTACATATATTAT
>JABUQX010001292.1:0-5000 GCA_015478945.1 Trachelipus rathkii
ACTTACTTCAATATATATATATATATATATATATATATATATATATATATATATATATATATATACTTCTTATATATGTATATATATATATATAACTTAACAACATATAATATATATATATATACTATTACTCCTTAACATATATATATATATAACTATATATATATCTATGCTATATACTATATATATATATATATAACATAACTATATATATAACTATATAAATATGCAATATTGTATACATATATGTATATAGCAACAACCAATAGCAGCAACTTAATAACAATATGTAGCCAACACAGCAGCAACAACAACCAATGCTGTATATATGCTATAATATATGTATAATATATATAATAATATATATATAATACGCTATAATATATATATATAATAATAATAGTAACTTAAGAGGAAATTAAAATCAAATATCATATATGTAATAATATACAATAATATGTATAATATATATTATATTATATATATATATAACATATATAATAACCAATAATTATTAGCTAATAACCTTAGCAATAACTTATTAATAATATAATATATAATAATATATTCTTTATATATATATATGGAAATAATATTTAAGTAACCAATAGCCAGCCTTATAATATATATATAATATATGTATGCTTTCATAATATATATATATCTTGTATAATAAAAGCACTCAATAAAAATAATAATATCAATATTTCTTCTCTAACCAATCTATACTGCATATATATAATATATATATTTAATATTTATATATATGAAATAATATAACAATAATAACAATAATAATAGCCAGCCAATAATAATATAACCATACCAACATGCCCAGCCATAACTACTGTATATATATATAGCATAACCCAACATCATGTAATATATAACCATATAACACTATAAGTAGATATTATTTTTTATTAACTATTATTTTTCAATATTTAATTTTACTTTTTTTATTTTTAAAATATATTCATATTATAATTAATTGTACTGATATTATTATTATTATTGTAATGTATAACCATTATTATTATTATTATTAATTATTATTATTATTATTATTAATATTATTATTATTATTACATCATTATTATTATTGTGTGTGTGTGTGTGTGTATTATTATTATTATTATTATTATTATTAAAATATTTTTATATTATAATTAAATATATTATTATTATTATTATTATTATTATTATTATCATTATTATTATTATTATTAATGTATGTCATTATTAATATTATTATTATTACAATATTAATATTAATATTATTATTAATATGTATTTATTATTATTCTTTATTTCTTTCTTCTTCTTCTTCTTCTTCTTCTTCTTCTTCTTTACAATTACTAACTATTTATTCCTTTCTTTCTTTAGTATTCCTTTCTTCCTTCTTATATATTTCCATACTTCTTCAGCATTGCCATGTTTATTTATTATTCATTAATATTAATATTATTATGTCTTATTATTATTATTATTATTATATTATGTGTGTGTGTGTGTGTGTGTGTGTGTGTAATAATATTATTATTATTATTATTATTATTATTATTATTAACATTAATATTATTTTTACATTATTATTATTATTCTTCTTCTTCTTCTTTTTCTTCTTCTTCTTCTTCTTCTTCTTCTTCTTCACTTCTTCTTCTTCTTCTTCTTCTTCTAACTTCTTCTTTAACTTCTTCTTCTTCCACTTCTTCTTCAACTTTAACTGAAAATAAGATTAAACTTTATATAAACTTTACTTTATATATTTATTATTCTTCTTCTTCTATTTCTTATTCTTCTTATTAGACATTAAATATTATTATTATTATTATTATTATTATTATTATTATTGACCATTATTGTTATTATTTATTATTATTATATTGATATTATTATTATTAATATTATTATTATTATTATGCCTATTATTATTATTATTATTATTATTATTCATTATTATTATTATTCATGTATATATTAGAAATTAAACATTTAATATTTGTGTTATTAGCAATTTAAATATTTATATGACATAATGAAACATATTATTATTATTTTATTAACGATATCACATGAAAAAAATGATGATATTATTATTATTATTATTGATATTATTATTATTATTATTATTCAATTATTATTATTATTATAAATATTAGTATTTATTATTATTTTAAATATATTATTTATTTATTTATTTATTTCATTTATTTATTCCTTCTTTATTATATTTATTTATTCACTTTATTTAACTAACTATTTTAGCTATTTGCTTCTTCTTCTTCTTCTTCTTATTATTATTATTATTGTTATTATATTATTATTATTATTATTATTATTATTATTATTATTATTATTATTATTATTATTAAATGTTGTTATTATTGTATTATTATTATTATTATTAAATATGTGTGTGTGTGTGTATTATTGACTATTAAGAATATTTTATGAGTATAATTAATATGTATTATTCTAATGTAACCATTTTATTCAAACTCTTTATATAAATTAATAATGATGTAAACTAATAAACTAAGTGCCAATATATTCATTAATAAACTAAAGACCTATAACCCCCAATATTAATAAAATAACTAAACTATTCTAAAATGTCAATAGTATTAACCATATGTAACAGCCTAATAAAACCTCTTCTTCAGTAATATTTATTTTTATCCTTGTTATTCTTGTTCTATTTTCTTCTTCTTCTTCTTCTTCTTCTTCTTCTTCTTCTTCTTCTTCTTCTTCTTCTTCTTCTTCTTCTTCTTCTTCAACAGCCTAAGAGTCTGTTATCAATGTGTGTGTGTGTGTGTGTGTGTGTGTGTGTGTGTGTGTGTGTGTGTGTGTGTGTGTGTGTGTGTGTATAATTATTATTGTATTATTATTATTATTATTATTATTATTATTATTATTATTATTATTATTATTATTATTATTATTATTTATTATTATTATTATTATTATTATTATTATTATTAATATTATTATTATTATTTTATTATTATTATTATTATTATTATTATTATTTTTTATGTGTGTATTAATATTATTTTTAATTTGTTGTTATTAAATGCTTCACTTAGGTGCTTTCAAACCCTACAACCTCTTTTCTTAGGAAAGAAATTTGATTAATATTATTCTTAAATCCACATTAACTATTGATTTAAGTATAGTTTCAGAAGCTTTAGTAAAGCCCCCTTAAGTTTTGGCTTTTAAAGAAGTATTTTATTTTGGAATTTTGACAATTTGGTAAGTAAATATATATATTTAACAACAAAACTAAATAAATAAAAAATTAATAAAGGCCCAATATTAGAAAATTCAGCGTATATTATTTTTTGTTATTTAGAGTTTTTACAAAATTGGACATTTCATTATATTTTATGTTTATCATTGGTTTATGTTTTCTTTAGAGCAACGATTTCCCGAGGAGCAATATATATATATATATATATATATATATATATATATATATATATATATATATATATATATATATATATATATATATATATATATATATATATATATATATATATATATATATATATATATAAATAAGCCAAACACCATCATTAGTGATAAAACAAAAATCACCCCATGCCTAAAAAGATAAACGGAGGAAGTTAAAAAGACCATTAATAGCCTTGCTAGCAAGATCACTGACATTAACAATTAACACAAATTGAGAAGAATTGGATCATACAACAATGGACATCTCTATGGCCTGCCAAAAATTCACAAAAGCACTGAGGATTAATCTTTAAGACCTATGGTAAGTATGACTGGTTCCGTGACTCATGATATCTCAAAATACATAAACAACCTAATTAGACAATATCTTAACGAAAAATTTATTTAAATCAAAGATGAATTTTTGGAAAAACTAAAAAACATCATTTCTTTTGATGTTAACAAGATTATACCTCTGAATGTTGAAAGTCTTTTCACGAATGTTCCTATATCAGAAACTATTAACATAATATTAGAAAACGTTTATCATCATGACTTAAAACTACCACCGTCCATAGAAGAAGACATTCCGAGAAGGTTACTTGATATATGTACCACGAAAACACCTTTCAGCTTCAGTGGTAAAACATATATTAAATAATATCTATGGGATCTTTAGGACCAACTTTCGCAGATTTTTACATGTCATCGGTGGAAAACAAAATTTTTAATGAAAATGCCCCATTCAATCCTTTCTTTTACATCCGATATGTAGACGACACCTTTGTAATATTCATGTTCAAGAGTTCAAATCTAAAATAGAAGGTCTCAGTGGTTTGAAACTTACTTTTGAAAGAGCAAAAATTAACTACATTAATTTCTTAAATGTTAACATTAAAATTAAAGAGAATGGAAAAATTGATAAAAATGTCTATGTTAAATCTACAGGTAAAGGAACATACTTCAATTTCGACTCCTTCACCCCTCTAAACTACAAAATTGCTACCAAAAGACTTTTTAGTTCACCGAGCGTTTAAGATAACGTCTGACTAAGCGCTTTTTGATATAGAAATTTAAAGAATAACGCAAAATCTAATAAACAATAACTTCCCCAGTATGTTATAGAGAAAACTATAAAGAACATTTTAAATAATTATTTTCCAATACCATCAATGAAAGCGAAAACGATAAGTTCGTAGTATATTATAAAACTGAAAATTTTAGTCAGATAAAAGAGGAAGAAAACAAATTAAAATTAATTTTAAAAGAGCATATTAAAGAAAAAGACGGGAAGAAGCTTATATTAAGATCTTGCTATAAGCCATTGATACTGAGCTCGTGCTTCTCTACTCGTGAAGCGCTTTCGGATGGTGAGAATAGTAACGATGTGTAACGATTTCAATGTTCTGAAAGTGGATGTAACGCTGCTTATATAGGAATACACAACGAATACCCTCAACATGAGAATGTCGCAACATAAGTATAAGCCAAGTAAAAAATATTTTAACATTTTAAAGAAAACCACAAAAATCACAATAACA
>JABUQX010001292.1:7500-30000 GCA_015478945.1 Trachelipus rathkii
ATATATATATATATATATATATATATAACTATATATATATATATATATATATTTAAATGAAAGCTTATATATATATATAGTAATATATATATATATATAACAATATATGTATGTATGTATATATATCATAACCAGATTAAATCAACTATATATGTATATGTATAATATGAAATATATATATATAGTAGCCAGTAACCTTTGTAATATGTAACAGCAACAATAGCTTAATATGTATAATATATATAATATATATATATATATATATTTTGCATATATATATATATATATACAATACATAATATGTATATATATTATATATGTATATGTAATATATAGCAATATGCACATAATATCAACTGCTTTGTACCACTCTATATATATATATATATATGCAGCATATATATATGTATGCTAGCATATAGCATAATATGTATATATATCTTTTATATCAATAATATATATGTATAATATATATATATATGTATATAATATATATATTTATAATATATATATAAATATAACATATATATGTATATATACATATATGTATATATATATAATAATATATATCATATATAATATAATATATATATGTATATATATATATGCTCCATATACATATACCCCAGTCAACCAATAATAATATATGTAACCAACCAACTATATATATATAATAGCATAATAACAACTATGTAACTCAGTAATATCATACTATACCTGCTACCTCACTAATATACATACATATATATCGGGAAGTTGGAGCACCCCGCTCATTTAAGGTGATCCGCCTAGCGCTTTTACTCGCACCTCGAAAACGTAGTCCGCTGGCGCTCCTCCGCACTTATTCAGACCATCAAACCTCCGCTATCCCAAGTCCGCACGTCCGCACGTCCGCACGTCCGCACGTCTCCCGCTAATAATTTGCGACTTCACAAAAGATTTTAATATATACTAAATAGTATATATCCTTACAAAACATTTATTTACTTATAATATTATATGAAAAATTGAATGAATATTTACAAAAATCTCAAGATTTTCCTCTTCCTCCTCAATGTCTTCTTCAAAGACAAGAGATCCATATTACCTTTCAAAAGATTAGGTGCTCAAATTAAAAGCAGTTAAGGCTGAAATCTTTGCCCTCAAAATATCCCCAAAAATACTACGAATATTCTACGCTCTACAGCAGCCGAACTAGGAGAGGTGTATTATATTTATGAACAAAGTTCAACAAATTCTGCCTATGCCGAGGGAAAATGTCCTTGGTGAGAGGAGTACTGGTGTTAGTTCTTTCAGCAGTCCATTGCTAATTTAGATTCTCACCTAAATAATTCGTCCTCCTTCTGTGAAATATTTTGACCACCCATAAGAAGGTCTATCTCGTCCAAGACTTTAGTAGAATCCATAAGATGGAAGCCTCGACGCCTGCAGAGTCATTGCTGGTTGCTGCAGTATCAGCTCCAAGTAGCTTATATATATAAATAACATATATATATATATATATATTTTATAACTATATATATATATATATACCTATAACTCACTATACTTATATATACTATATATATATATATATATATATATATATATATATATATATATATATTTATGTTTACACCCTTGAGAAAGTTTGTTAAACTATTGTTTATTTCTGCACTCACTGTTGCTAGATCATATTTCGGAAATTTAAACTTTTATGCGATTTGGTATTTTTATTACATATAGTTTATTAATTAAAAACATATTAAAATAGTACTATGATTAGTACTAACTTTAAAACTCATTGAACGCATGTTTCAATAGCTTTCGTTGTGATTAACAACCTTTTCAATTGATGCGTTCTAAAGTAACTAAGATATGAATTCAGAATAATTTTGTACATTCAATATATTTGTATTTTGAACGGCGACATAGTCTTACATTCCCATCAGTCGATAGCCTGGCAACCTTTGTTGCTATTTTTGTTTTTATTCTAAATTATTTATTTTTGTAAATAGAAGAACCTTACAGAGAAACTATGTGCTGATATATTTATATACATAACTGAAGTACACTAACACATACGCTTGAATGATACATACACAAAAATTCTTGTATACATACAAAAGAGACCATGCGCAGATGTACGTGCGCAGCCACGCACATAACCACATACATGCAACAGAATATTAAAAATTAAACATATGTAACCTTATCTGTAAAATCGATATTTACATGCACGCACATTCGTACACGCCGGATTTCCCATATACATGGAGATGAAACGGAGTTTTAATTCATTTTAAAGAAATTTTTAAATATATTGGAACATATTTATCTCCGACCCCGAAAAGTTAGTAAGAGAGAAAGTTAGTTTTTGATTTTTTGGTTGATATTTTTGATGAGTTGGGAGTGAGTATTTATTAAGCTGTTAAGAAGAAAATCAATTTTAATTTCACCGGGAATAGTATTAAATTTTTTTGTGGAGATAATGCAGAGAGATTCTATGAGTTTTCGGAGGGTTGTGTTGGAGGTTTGATGTATGGGGGTCATATTGTTTATGTGTATTTTATGATTAAGTGAAGCACGGTGGGATGTGAGCGACGAATTTCTATTGTCATCGATTAAGTCTTGTTTGTGCTGTTTTATTAGCTCTATCAAGAATAAATTTGCGTTTCGCCCTATGTGCAGTCTATTTTAGACCATGTAAGGTATTGAGTAAGATGCATTGGATAGGGTTAGGTGCTGGTTTAGGAGGGTGAAGGTATTGTTTGAGTGAAATAGCATTAGAAGGGGTACTATGTATATGTAATAATATATATGTATATAGCATATATAATAATATATATATATATACTAACTAACTATATAACTCTGCCTTAGCCTTAATATATAACCATATATATATATAATATATATATATGTATATATATGTATATATATATCATATTAAATAATCATTCTTAGTAATGGAAGCTAATATATATGTATATATATATATGTATATATATATATAATATATATATATATATATATATAATATATGTATCATATCTTACTTGTATATGTACTGCTGTAACCAACCTTATAACAAAAATATATATATATAAACAACATACAACCTATAATCATCACCAACGCCCACAGCTATCCAAAACTTCACTTCACTAATTCAAAAAGCAGCTAACCAAAACATACCTCGGGGATACCTAAAAAAATACAATCCGACACAAACACCTGAAATCTCAAACCTGATCAAACAGCGTAACCTAATTAAAAAATCAGCATAGAAAACACAACAAACAATAGCCCAAAATAATAATTTAAACACACAAATCATAAACTTAATCAAAGCACACACCTCAAACAACTATATATATATTTCTAACAAAAAAACCTTCAGAACACAAACAACAATAGTGCGTGGAACACAATAAATTCTGAAAAATGAAAAAAAACTACCAATCTCCCATACATGAATCCATAAAAAATTCAAGCTCTCAACTCCCACAAACAACAAAACAACACACAAACCTCCTCGCTACACATTTTGCAAAACAAAGCCTCAAACCTTAACACCCACAAAACAGAAAAATAATCAAATCCTATAAGAAGATAAAAAGACCAAAGAAGATAAAAATATAAGAAGATCAAACAATAGAAATAACACCAAATGACATAAAAAAAACACTATAAAAACTTTTAAAAACTCACCAGCAGCCGTGCCTGACAACATCTCAAAAATACACCTCAAATACTTTGGTAACACCACACTAACCCATTTAGCACACATATAACAACTGTTCCATTAAACCAAACTTTTATTCCATACATCTGGAAAAAGAAGCAATCCATCATCCAAAACTAAAACCAGGAAAAGAACCCTCAAACCCCTCCTCCTATCGTTCAATCTCACTGCTATCCCTTCTATGTAAACTCCTAGAAAAGCTCATGCTAAAATAATAAAACACACATACCCAAGCAAACATTCAAACAAGGCTTCCAGCAAAAAAATTCAACCACAATTGCTCTCACAAACACCATTCAACCTATAATAAATAGCTTAAATCTCAGGCACCCCCCCAAAAAAAAACTATTTGTAGCAATCGACATAAACAAAGCCTTCGATACAATCCCGACACATATCTAATTTAAAAATAATACAATCAACATCCCACTAATTTAAAGAAATGGCTAGCCAATTTCCTTATCAGGGAGAACCCAAAATACAGTATAAACAAAAGAAATCCATTGTACAGTAGAATATAAAAATGACGTACTTCAAGGGCAATCCATATCCCCTACCTTATTTTAACTTGAATTCCCAGCCAACGATCCAAAGCAACAAAACACTCCACACAAGATGATAACAACCTACGCAAAGATGACATCATCATAACCACCACACACCAGAACCTTAACACAGCTACAAATCTATGCACTCAACAATTACATCAACCAAATTCAAACTTGGCTAACTGACAACAGAATGTCTACATCACCTAACAAATCATCTATCACAACTAAATCACAACATTACCGCCAAACTTGGCACTACAAACCCCCAATCTTTAAACAATATAGTATCCCAATAAACAAAGGTACCCAAAATTCTCAGGCTAGCACTGGGACACAACCTAACTCTTCCACAAAAACACATTGAAAACATAACAACATAAGCAAATAGGAAACTACAACATACTAAGGAACCGTAGCAAGCGCGGACAATTGACCGACAATTACAATATCCATCTTATAAAAAACATATCGTTCCAACAATAAATTTAAGACGTTCCATACCAGGTTGATTTCGTGTGCCTACCTTAATTAAACTTGAAAAATAAACACCCAAAGTTAACAACGAACAAACTTCAATCAGACTCAAAACAAAGGGCATCAGAATATATAGCAGGTGCACAACTACAACTCCACAACAAAACTTACATGAAGAAACAAGAATATTATCCATAGATAAATATTTAGAAACGATAGGTACACACACAGTTCTGCGCTAAAACACAAACACCTAAACACCCATGCCACGATGCACTTTCCAACCCTGCTAACCACAGGCTAAAAGAACCTCCATCTTCACCAGCCTTATTATTACAAACAAATCTCTAACAACATCCTGCATCCCACGGCAGCACTCTTTATAAAAACAAATACAAACACACATAGCTGAAAATTATTTAAGAAACCGACAACCAAACAATATACTAAATGAACATCCACCAAAAATTGCATCCGAATTCGACTCTCTTCCTCTAACAGTCCAATCAGTAAGATTTGGAATGCCGGCTAGAAGTGACGTCACAGACGAACCAGCTGTGCCAGCTGGTTCTAGCACTTCTAGCAAGGCATATCCTACGTCATAGAATACATTTAATATTGGTGTCTACCCCTATGTTATAAGGTATGAGGAGTCGATTGGTGCTGTATTATTAAAGTGCTAGGATGTATTACAGTATGTTTTGAGGTATGCCGGGTCGAATGATGTTACGTTTGATCAGCTAGGATGAACCGTAGTGGTTTTAGAACGCATCAACACGCGTTTTGTGTTGCCGGAATACCCTTCGTCCAAAAAATATCATGACGAGTGACAAACAGGGGTCAAACTTCCCAAAAAAGAGGTTCCCGTGGCTAATTTCCCGAACGCCATAGTCCCCATGGCCCCAGCGTGGGGTCATTTATTTGGTTTCATTCGACATTGAATGAATCCAAAAGCCATACCCTAGCAAAGGAGGTGTTAGAGACAACGTATCATCTTCAAAGTTGGCATGCCTCCTTTATATAGGACAAAATCGTTGTATCCAATATTTCATGGCGCTAGGCCCATGTTGGAAGGGGGTATTGGCCCCCAAAACCTAAAAATGGACTAAGAGGAATGATATTTGGTGAGCTATTTAAGAAAATGGATGAAATAGAGTGATGATGTTAAATTAAATGGCGAAGCATATGGGCCGCAGCCGGAGGCGATTGCGGAACCAGATTGGAAAAACATATGAAACATACCCTAGCAACGGATGGGCTAGAGACATCGTATTCCCTTCAAATTTGGAATGGCTTCTTTATAAGGGGTAACATAGTCATAGACGCTGTATCGTGGCGCAATGCATATGGTAGGGGGGCCGCTGGCTCTAAATACTTTAAAATGAACATGGAAGGCTGAAATTTGGCGAGTTGTTAGAAGAGAATGAATGAAATAAAATGCCGATGGTAAATTAAGTGGTGAAGCATATGGGCCGGAGCCGGAGCCGGAGCCGGAGCCGAAGCCGATTGTGGAGCAGGACTGTAAAAACCTAAGAAATAGACTAAGAAGATTTAATTTTGGAGAGGGGTTAGAAGAGAATGAATGAATAAAGTTCTGAGGATAAGTTAAATATCGGCTCAAATGAGTCGGTGCTGTGCTGTGCAGTACAACATTAACAAACATATACTTAACACTTTATTATTAGGATAAGTGATGTGTCTTTACTTATGTTTTCACTGATGTAAAACTCATTTTTGAGAGTATCATAACCCTGAAATGAGTTGGAGGGTTCCTCAGAAGGGTCCCTTAAAAAAATCGGAGAGGAAGACGAAGTAATAAGATGGATGACGGTTTCAACTCTCTAAAGGGTCACTTGAAGGCCAGAGCGAGCGTGAAGGTGCCAGCACCCGCATGCGCGCCCCGACGCTGAAGCGACGCGTGCACCCGCAGGCGCAATGTTACCGCGCTTAGGCGAAAATATTTCGTAAGTTGTGACGTAATGTAAAAACTTATTTTGTTAACACCATTTTGATTTTCTTTCAAATATCCGTTTTCTTAGCTATGAGTTAACCATTTCATTTCATACTTAAACATTTTTAATTTTATTTATAGAAAACCCTGGTTCATTGTTAAATTTTTTTAAATAAAAACATGTTCTTTATCGACCATAAAGCTATAACTCAATAAGGCAGTTAGCGGCAAATGATCCAGAGGGCCCTCCCCTCACCCTGGCTATGCGCTTTGTCTTTACGGCTTTATTGCCTTACTGTAGAGGCTTGTACTCTTTCCAAGTCCTATCTGATACACAATTTTGTAAAAATAACTTCATTGTTTATTAAACGTTCGAAGTTATATATATATACTATATTTTATAATACTATATATATAATATATAATATATACTATATATATATATATAATATATATATTTAAATATATTTTCTTTAAATACTAAATTTTTAGTAGTAATTATATATATGAATCTAATATTTTATATGTACTATATATATATATCATTATATAATATATATATATTATAGATATATAATATATATATATATAATAATATATATATTATATATATATATATATATTAATAATATATATATATATATATATATATTAAAATATATATATATATATATATATTATATATATATATATATATATATATTATATATATATATATATATATATATATATATATATATATATAATATATATATATATATATATATATATATATATATATATAATGCGTATTTTTTTAATATGTATTTGTTAGGTACACCCTTGAGAAGTTATTGGTTTCTTTCTTTTTGGCTCACTTCTGTATGAGCATTTTTCAGGATTTAAAACTGTTTACATTACTTGATACGTTTTATTGCACATAGTTATCATTGTTTAAAAACCTTATAATCAAATTTTTTAAAAACTAAATTAAAACATCATATCAATCTTAAGGGTCAAAGATTCTTTTTGTTGAAACCTAAGAAACACTATTTAAACACTGTTTGTCATTAAAATTGACCTCCTCGAGTCGAAGTGCTCTTTTAAACCATTTTTTAAATTTCGTTTAAAAGAGCACTTAGACCTGAGAAGGTCAATTTAATGACGAATGCTATTTAATAGGTTGTTCTTAGGTTTTAAAGAAGAATCTCTGCCTTTTAGATTGATATTGTTGTTTCTCAAATTTAGTTTTTTAAAAATTGATTTTAAAGTTTTTAAACAACGATAACATGTGCAATAAAACGTTTTGTAAGGCAATGTAAAACAGTTTTACAATTCCTGGAAAAAAATGCATACAGAAGTGAGCCAAAAGCGAAGAGAACCAAAGACGCTCAAGTGTGTACCTAACTATTGCATATAGAAATATATATATATAATATAATATTATATTATATATATACTATATTATAGATATATATATATCCTATTATATTATATATATATAACTATTTATATCATATATATTATATTGTACAAATTTAATTTTCCAATAATAAAATCAATAATTCTTTATTGCTTTGAGGATAAAATAATATTTCAAAAACAAACTCTGTTTCGAAATTAATATCTCAAAACATTAGCTCTTGCAACATTTTTTGTTTAACTAACTTTCCTCTTAATATCTTTTTTATGGCCTGAATCATCAGTTTGTTGAGCTTTTTGGTCGTAAAGTTGGCGCCAAAGATGTTGAAATCCGTCTGTGACTCAGTTCTCAATTTGGAAATATCTATTCCTAAAAAATCAATCTAGGAATCAATCTAGGAATCAATCTAGGAATCAATCTAGGAATCAATCTAGATTTAAATCGAAATCCATTTGAGGCTTCACTTCAGGAAAGGGATAGAGAGAATGATGGGGAATGAGAGGGAGAAACTTGAGGGTTTAGAGAGATTTAGAGTAGGGGTTAGAGAGAGAGACATGGGGGAAGCGATTCTTTAAAAAGGGTTGGAACATCGAAAAAGTCGTTTGTTTGGGCCTGAGATCTGCTAAGTAAAAAGCTAATGAAATAGCTCCTTTAGTAGTTCATATAGGCGCGAAAATTATATTAAGATAGGAGTTTTAATAAAAGAGAAGTGAAACATGATATAGTATATTATTTTGACTATATTATATATTATATATATATATATATTATATAATGTACAAAATTATATACTGTCTTTCTTTCCATTTTTTAATTATAATATGTAAAGACAAAGACAGGTTAATGAGACGAACAAAAGACGTTCTCACTTTCTCTTAAAACATTCCACATCGCCGTGCAAAGGTAATGAGTGAATTATTTTTAAATAATAATACATAATAATAATGAATAATGAATAATAATAATACATCAATGAATAATAATAATAATAATAATCTGTAAAAATATCTTATAGCCTGTTTACTTGGTAACTATTTTATTGGTTTGTTAAAAGATAAAGGATGTATTGCTCAATATCTCATCGAATATATTGTTAAGATTATCTTTTGAAATATGTATATATTATAATAATCTATTATATTGCAATTAATAGCTTTTAGTCTTTTTATAAGTGGTATTCAATTTACTTTGTAAAATATTCATGTGTTTGTTTTAAAATGATTTTTTACATGTATTCATGAAATAATTGGAACAATTATACTAATTAAAATTTACTTAATTATTTAATATTTAGTAAACTCATTATTGTAAAGAACATTTAATTTATAATGTGTTTTCCATTATTCTTTATTTAGGTTTTTATAGACTGTTTTTGGAATTTGAAGAATTTTAGGATGTAGAAATAAAAATTATCAGGAATTGCCGCGTTTATTCAACCTCCATCTGGTGTCAGACGTAAAGAGTCCATGTATCACCAGACTGCCTTCCTTGCATCAGGATATCGTGGCTGTAATCTCCTCATTCTTTGCAATGGTCATTGCCGACTTCGCGTTTAGCACCTAGTATTGGCGTTAGTTCGACTACAAAGATAATAGACCGTAAGGAACGGTCGAGGGATTGCGCTTATACGAACCAAAGGATTTTCTGTGTCCACAAGAGCCAATTGTCATAGCAATTCCGTGAGAGGTGATTTCTTTGTCACCAACAGATGACTTCAAATCCAAAAAACCTTTGTCAAGCTGTTAAAGGTGGAAAATCATTTCGACGTTCAGTGAGTACAAAAAATTAAAGTTTCACACAAAAAACCCATTTTCACACTTAAAATTAAATTAAAAGAAATTACACAAAGAGTATATGTTTATATTATCGTCTTAGGACTTTAATATACGTTATGCTTAATTTTGTGGCAATTTCCAAACACAAAAGGTGTTAAAATTTAAAGTAAACACAATTGTTAGTGTTTCTAATTTACAAAACAAATTTTTACAAATTGGTGTCGGATAAAAATCACCAAAATAGCCAACAGAAAAAGGAAAAGGCTACTTTATAAATTTGAAATAAAAGTGTGAAAATAAAAAAAGTTTTAGAGACAATTTTTTAATATATAAAAAATATTAATAAAACTAAATTTTGATTAATGACATTATTGTCTTAAATTTTCATTGTTTTTTTTTTGTTGTTTTTTTTTAAAGGCAAAAAATACTAAAAAAATAACATAAAGAATTTATTGGATTGCATATTTCCTCGTATTTGTTCCAAAAGTGGAAGATTTTTTAAGTATACAGTAGGAAATATTGTAATCACCCTTTTAATTAATTAATTTAATTAAAATTTAATTAATTTTTTTTATTTGACTAAATGATAGTACAGACTTAGAGAATCATTTTAGTAAAAACCATTTTCCCTAATTAGCATTAGTTAATTAATTAGAGCTAGTTAAAGTTAGGAAAATCAGTTATCAAAAACAGTAGACCATAAAGAGAAAGAATAAGAAAAAAAATAAGTGCGTGCGTGAATTGGTTATATTCATTCAATAAATATGAATCAATAGTAAAGGGGATAAGAGAAAAGGAGTTGAGGGATACTAAAAATCAGGCACTGAATAAGGGGTATTGCCTCCAGAGCAGGGGAAGGGAAATTGGTCGCTGAATGGGAGAAGTGAAGGGAAAGGGATTTTACCTCCAAAGGAGTAAAGTGAGGGATTGATATCTCGGCCCAACTGTCCCCCATTTCTTCGTTCATTCTTACCCCCGTTCATTTCTGAGTTCATTTTTCCCTCTCTCATTTCTTCCTTTTATCGCGCGGTATCATACGCATACATAACAACACACACACACATTGTTTTATATATATATATATATATCGATTTTGTTTTTATTAATAATAAATTTATTAATTACTTTTTCATTATTAATATTTACTAATCATATTTGACGTAGTTCCGCGAATATTTTCAGGTGGTAAAATTGCGATTTCGGTTATTTTTAACCCGTTTTTTTTAACCCGTTTTTTTTAGTGAAAATAAAAAAGTGTTTTTTTTTTCTTTTTTTGAGTGAATTAAAAAATAAATTTTTTGGAAATTATCGAAAATTCGTAATTTAGCCAAAACATAATTAATAATTACCAAAGTGAGGTAAAACCTTTTGGACAAGACCCAGGCCACCCAGACAAGGTCACTTTGACCAAAGGAGGTCACCAAAGTTCACCAAAGGTCACCAAAGGTCATCAAATGTCACAAAGGTCAACCAAAAAGGTACGGGTCAACCAAAGGTCACACAAAAGTCACGCAAAGGTCACAAAGGTCAACGAAAGGTCATAATGCCCAGAATTGACCAAATACAGAAAAATAATGTATTTTTTGGACCTAAAAACATTAGAAATTGTTTTCTTTGACCTAAAAAATAACAGAATTGTTATATTTTGATACAGAAAAATTGAAAATTTATTTTACTGACCTGTAATATTTAAAAATTATTCTACTTGCAACAGAGATTATAAAACCACAAATTATAACAGAATGAAATTTGTTGGTATATAAATTGATTGATTCAACTTAGAAATATTTGATTAGAAGAATTTTGAAGAAACTTTGAAGAAACAGTAGAATCAAATAAGTTAAACCTTTGACAAGAAGGAACAATAAGTTGACCTTTGACCATAGAACATTCTTTTAAAACTTAATTTTGGTGAAAATTATTTTATTTTAGAACCGTGATAATTCTTTAAATAATTTTAAAACGAAAATTATTTTTATTTTTTGAAAATAGAACATTTAAATAATTTTAAAAGAAAATTATTTTTTATTTTAGAGTGGACCAAATCACAAATGAATTTTGAAAAGAAACATTATTTTTAATTTGAAATTAGAATCGAAAGTGATTAAAAGTTTTAATTTTTAAAATTTAATAGTGATTAACTTAAACAGTAATTAATAATAAATCGAATAAAATAATTTTAATTATTTATTAAAAATAATACTGATTTAAAATTCTTTTGTTTGAATTTAAAATAGAACTTTACATATTTTCTTGGAACATAGAAAATTTTTTGAAAAATATTTGGAACAGTTGAATCATTTTTGAAAACTTGAAAAAATATTTTTAAAAACTTAGTGTTTTTGTTGGTGTGAAAACTTTGAAGAAATATTTTGAAAACGTTTTTTGTTTTTTAATTTTAAACACATAAAAGAACTTATTTTTTTTAGTTTATTACTTGAGTTAAATTAAAGTTTTAATCATGGCTATGTTTGAACCAATAGTCTTTACAGTCTTCGTATTATCAACATTGTTTATCATTCTCTGCTACCTGGTTCAGAAGGCTATAGCCGGACCAGTTGACCCTAATGGAGCTTCAGGAGGAGCTGAAGGGAATAATACAGACTTAGAAAATAATGATTCAACAGAGAACAAGGATGAGGACATGGATGATACAACTCAAGAAGACAATACAGAAGATGTTAATAAAGAAGAAGAACATGATGTAACAGAAGTAAAGACTACTGACGGACAGAAAACAGAAGAGAACAAAGGAGCAAAGCCCAAGATAAGGGAACCCACACAAAAGGATATGGGACTTCCTCCAGTATATCTACCTCCTTCTAACATTGATACAATGTCGTTAAACCCAAATCAGAGAACAGCTTGGGACTGGCATCAACCAGGAAATACAGAAAATACAACAAGGATACCTAAGGTGCTTCAAAAGACAAATGTTTTGGACAATACTTTTAATATACATTTAAATGCATCGGGGGCCACTCCCCCTTCAAATAAAAAGAAAACTTACCCTTCCTGGAATGGCCAAACAGAAATATTTAACAATAGAAGTGAGTTTAGTGGAGCTTGGGGACAGAGCCAAGCAAGTGATACTTTATATGGAGGACAACCTCAGAATCCGTGGGGACCAGCTCAAAATGCTTTAAATAATCCTTTAAATATGCAGCCACCTTACACAGGCTGGCAACAACCCATTCCTACAATGCAACCAGGTTACAATCCATACCCATATGGACCCCCTTATGGAGGATACTATCCCAACGCTGCGTATGCCCCTCCATTACCAGAGTTGGCTAAAGAATTAAAATTGTATGGAAGAAATACCAAGACACAAGCTTGGGTGGGAATTAAGTTTGAGGATTACCTTTCAACGTTGCAGGAGAAAATACGCACGTTAGGCCTAATAACTGAACGACAGAAAATAGACTATGCTAAGACCACCATCTCTTCTGATTTCATATCCGAGGCCCGCCAGTATATCTTGAAGGATAGCAGCTTCTCTAGGTGCAAGACCCTAGAGGACTTTTTAATTCAATTGAAGATTTTTCTCAAACCAGAAAAAACCGAGACAATCTTCTGTATATTGAAACAATTCATGAAATTTACAAGGAGACCACATGTAACTCTTACTGAATTCATGTTGGTGAAGAATCTCCTTTGGGAATACCAGAAAAAACTCATTGATATTGAGACTTCCTTTGGATTTACTTCTCAACAAATAAATATCTTAATTATGACCAAGATTTTAGAGAGTATGGAAGAACTCAGAGATTATAGAAGACTTAGAGAAAAAGTTTTAAAAGTCTTTAATCCAGACTTGAGTTTCGTAGAAATTTTAGAGAAACTCAGCCAGATAGAAGAAGGAGTCTTGTTCCAAACTAACCATAGAGCAGAACAAGATAGAAAAAATACAGCTAGAGTATTCTATACAGAGAATAATAGCACTAATAATAGTGATACTAGAAAAGAAAGAACTACCCATAACCCTTCCATGAGGAACAGAACCATGGAATGGAGAAATAAAAAGAATACTTCTAGAAATTCAGGAAAAAGGACAAGCCCTTCTCCAAATATCAGACCTAATAAGGGAGTGATGAAAAAACTCTCCAGTAAAGAGATAAAGTCAATGGACTACTGCCTAAAGTGTGAATCTTTAGGTCATCACTTCTAAAAAATTGTGGTTGGAATACATCATATCTGCCGAAGTGTGTTTGGAAATTCCCACGCCAGGGGTTCGACGTTCCTAATGCAAGAATGCAACCTGTGTGGCATCCCAAATGAAATGAAAAATAATATGGGAATACATATAATAACCCCACTGATTTTGATAATGGGGTCAAAGCTCGAAGAGTCGAGACTAAAGAATGATTCAAATACTAGAAAGTCAAACTCTTACTCTAAGAATGAGCGTAGCCATCAAGGTAAGAGTCCTAAGAAAACAACTAGAGTTCACCTGATTACAAATCATCAAGCAGACCCAGAACAAGAAGAAATATCTGGAACTGAAGATGAAGAAGAACAGAATGAACAGTTTTTTGCACCAGATCTCTCAGAAAGACAAATTTTTGAGTTAGTTCTGGCAAAGATTTAAATGAAGAAATGGTAAATAGAACAACAATTAAAGAAAATACTTCAAGCTTAAAGAAGAGAGGTGTTATAGTAACCTCTAGCTTCTTTGGTGTAGGAATTAGACCCCCAAAATTGGGCTGTCATTATTTCTTGTCAATATTTTTGACTCCAACAAAAGGTCAGAACGAGGTTGAAGTTCATAGCCTACTAGATTTAGGGAGCACAACCTGTTTGATTTCGTTGGATAGATTAAAGGAAATAGAAAGAGAAGGAAGATTTAAACTGTCTCTTAAAGAAGCTAGTATTATAGTTCAAGGGATTGGAACACAGATGATCCATCCTATAGGAGAAGTTGATCTACTTCTAAGGCTACACCAACAGTATTACCCAGTTACCTTTTTAGTGTGTAAGACTGGAAGTACTGGAGCTTGGAATGGAATTCTATTAGGTACAAGTATTTTAGCTAATCTACCTATAACAATAGACCTTTCTTCATCGCATTTAAATCTTAAAGAAGAGAATCATGAAATTAAAGTCAGAATCTTTGCCAAATTGGGAAGCTTTTTTCTCATGAATCAAGCTAAAAAGATAACTAAGAAAGACAGAATGATTAATAATCATAGAAAAGATTCCAATAGGAATAATAAGTTTAAATTAAACAATTACAGTGATAATTGTAAACCAGTAATTAATAAAGGCTCCATTCTTGGAAAGCCTACACAGAAATTAATTAATAAAGGCTCAATTGAAAAGCCTATACAGAGATTAATTAACAAAGGCTCCATTCTTGGAAAGCCTACACAGAAATTATTTAATAAAGGCTCATTGGAAAAGCCTACAAAGAGAATTATTACTAAAGGCTCATTGAAGAAGCCTACAAAGACAGAAATTACTACAGGTTCATTGAAGAAGCCTACAAAGATAGAAGTGAATGAAAATTCCGTTGTTCGTCAAAAGAACCAAGAAAATTCACAACTTCCTCCAATAGAGGAAGGACCTTTAATAGCAGATGAAGAAATAGAAATTCAATTGTTATTAATAGAAGAAACAATGGCACCTGCTCAATCTTATGGTTATTTGAAAGTCAGACCTGAGAATAAAAGAGATTTGGAATTGGAAAAGAAGTGTTTAATAACACCTGCTTTTTCCTTAGGGCCATTATATTTTGCAAATTCTGTATGCCCAGTTAGAAACAATGAAGTTATCTTAAGTTATATTAACTTAAGTGACAAATCTTTTTATTTAAGAAAAAATAAAAATATAGGAAAATGTCATCTATTTTAGAACTCATTGAAAAAGAAGATTTTAATAAAACTGCAACTGCTACAGAAAATAAGCAAATAGGTTCTACTTGTATAGTAACCTGCTCAGAAAATTTATCAGATAAACAGTTGAAAAATGCATACAGAGAGATTATTACAGATAATTTAAGTAAAGAAGAAGCAGATGTTTCTATTTTACAGAAACCTGAGCATTTAGAAGAACTTCTTGATTTGTTAATGGAATACAAGGACGTTATTGCTCTAGATGATGATGCAGTTCCTGTATGTCCTATACAGAAGTTTGAAATAGAACTTACCCCAGATGCTCCAAAGATTATTTTTAGGAAACAGTATCGTCTCCCACATCGCTATCTGGAAGACATAGATAATTTTACAGATGCAGCTTTAAAGAAAGGATATATTAAAGCTTGCTATTCGCCACATAGTTCACCTCTACTGGTGGTGGCCAAGAAAAACTCTAACAAACCTCGTGTTTGTATAGATTATAGGCACCTGAACTCCTTCAGTGTCCCAGATGTGTACCCATTGCCCTCAATAGACGAAATATTTTCGTCCCTAGGCGGCAGTACGATTTTCACTAGTTGTGACTTGATCGACGCGTACCATTCCCTCGAAGTCGAGGAGGAAACACAGAAATTAATGGCTTTCCGTACTAGGAAAGGATTATTCTGCCCAACCAGATTATTATTTGGGCACCGCAATGCCCCAAGTACCTATGCTAGGACAATGCAAGTCGCGTTGAACCATTTATTAGGACCTATTGCCCAAGTATATTTGGATGATGTCTTAATCATGGGTAAAAATAAGGCAGAACATTTTGAAAACTTAAAGAAAGTTTTTACCGCATTTAGAAAAAATAAATTGCGAGTTAAATTGACCAAATGTCATTTTCTACAAACTTCAGTTTTGTATTTAGGATTTAAAATAGGAAGAGACGGAATTTCACCAGATCCAGCGAAGATAGAATCGATGAAGAGTTTCGTCCCTCCAACAAGTGTTAAGGAAACACAATCCTTATTAGGATTTTTCTCGTATTTTCGTTTTTTAATTAGTGACTTTGCACTAATTGCGAAACCATTATATAACTTAATAAAGAAGAGTGTTAAGTTTGAATGGAAGGAAGAACACCAAAAAGCATTTGAACTCTTAAAAGAGAAGCTTGTGGTGCAACCTCAGTTAACTTTTCCAGATTATTCCAAGCCATTTTTTATAGGTACAGACGCCTGTGACTATGGAATAGGGGGTGTTCTTTACCAAATGTCGGACGATGGCAAAGAAAAGCCATTGTCCTTTGTTTCAAGAGTGTTAAGAGGCAGTGAACTAAACTATGATATTATAGAAAAGGAATGTTTAGCTGTTGTCTTTTCACTACAGAAGTTCAAGAATACAGTGTTTGGTTACCCCATCACTATATTAACTGACAACCAACCTCTTTGCTTTATATTTCGCAACAAACAACAAACGGGACGCTTAGCCCGTTGGAATTTGTTTGTTAATAGTTTTTCACCAACTATAAAGTATATAAGTCGGGAAAAACAAACATACGCCCTGACTCATTTGAGTTAGGCACCCAGCAAAAGCACCAAACGTTTATTTCTTTAAAGGAGAAAAGAAGCCGGTGCCTAAGAAAAGATTTTATTTTAACGAAAGAAACTTTCAATAGGGAACAAGAAAATTGCCCTAGATTAAAAGAATTAGTTAAGTGGGCTAAGGAAAACCCTAAAACTTATCCACATATTTTCCATAAGAAAGTATTGTACTATGCAACTAGAAAGGAACCTTATGTAATACAAGTACCAGATAGCATGATCTACTCAGTTATAGATCAGTGCCATTCTTCACTTGGAAGTGGGCATGGAGGACAGCAAAGGACTGAAAAACGAGTTAGAGAAAGATACGTTTTTCCTCATCTAAGTAAGTTAGTAAAGGAGTACTGTTCTCAGTGCGTGTCTTGTGCTAAGGTTAAAGGTCCTAGACCTCCAAAAGCTGAAATCAACAGATGGCCTCTTCCTTATACTCCGTTTTCTAGAGTACACGTGGATAGTATAGGAAAACTTCCCACATGTTCAATTTCAGGAGCCAAACACATTCTCGTCTTCAGAGATGTTTTGACTAGATACTGCGAATTAGTCGCCTGTAAGACAAGAACGAGCCAAGAATTTGCTCGAGCTTTACAAGAAAGAGTAATATGTCGGCATTCGAGCCCAGAAATTTTAGCTTCAGATAATGCCCCAGAATTTACTTCAACTGCCTTCAAAGAGTTATGTAAGGCTTGGAGGATAAAAAAGGTTAATATTTGCCCTACAACCAAAGTCAAAATGGTGTAAGTTGAAAGATTGAATGCAATATTGAAAATTTCCTTTTTTTTTTTTTTTTTCCCCCGTTTTTTTTTTATTTTGTAAAGGACAATCATAGAGATTGGTCCAAATACTTATCTTTTGCTCAAATAGCAATTAATACTTCGTATAATAGATCAATTGGATCTTCTCCACATTTCGTCCTGCATGGATATATAAAGAGACTTCCCTACGAGATGCCTGATTATGTCTCCCCATTTACAAATAAATCGGAAAACAGAAAATTCATATCAGATGAGGTAGATGTCGTAGTGGAAAGAATGGAAGCAATAAGAGACTTAGCTAGAGAAAATCTAGAAAAAGAAACAATTAAAGCTATGGAACAACAGCACAAACATGCCACACAAAGAGAATTGAAAGTGGGCGATTATGTTTTTGTAAATGCTGTCAAAAAACCAGAGCAAAGTTCAAAGTTGAACAAAAGATTTGAAGGTCCTTTTATTGTAAATCAAATAAAGGAGCCAAATAAGCTTATGCTTTCGTGTTTAAATTCAACGAAATTATTTCCGGTTCACCGGGATAATGTAAAGATAATTCCAGTTGAAAAGATTACGGAATCTCATTTTTCATTTGATAATGATGAGATTTGGAATCCAGATGCAATTCAAGAAACGTTGGATTCCCCAAAAGATACAACAGAAAGAACAACAAGAGTGGAACCTGAAGAAGTAGATCGACAGGTAGATGATCAAGAATCTCCAACCACTTCTTCGTGGATTCCCCCTAATTTTTATGATGAACAAAACGTTATACCAGAGGATTCAACACAAGAACAGCAGAATCCTGTAGTAGAAACACAAACTTCTTGTAATCAAAGAATATCTGATACTCCTCAAGGAAGTAGATTGATAAATTCTACTCCTCAAACAAGAACTCAAGTAGGAGGATATAGACCGTCTCTATCACCAATCAGACAAGAAGATTCAGACAGTTCTGAACATGAGGAACAGCCTGTCATTGCAGAAGTACAAGAGGATGCTTTGGTAACACCACTTGCAGATGGAACTGTAGGGGATAATGTGCCAAGTTCTGAAGCACTTCCCAAAGATGATGAGGTAACACCTCCAGAGGAATTTATGGATTTATCAACATCTGAAGGCACAAGAGATGATAGAAAAGAAGATCCGTCGTATAGACCTCACCAGCAATTCAGAGGTCCGAGGGATGTGGAACCAAGAGTTACAAGAAGTCAAACAAGACAAAGAGAGCATGAATCTCTTCAATCTCTACCACCAAGAACGGAAGAAGCAACAAAGGAATCATCTGAAACAGAATTACAGAGACCGCCAGTTGTTTTGCCATTAGAGATGACTAGAAGAGGAAATAGACTTTACTATTTACCTCCTAAGAGTTAAAATCTCTTAGATTGTATAAAATTTTTGTAAATAAATCTTTTATTTTATTTTTATTGTGTTCATAACCTTTAGGTTTAAGTTTTTATAATTCCTATTACAATATATTACACAAAACACATGTCTACATGTATAAGTATACATATTTTTATTATGTCCGTTACGAATTCGGAAAATTTTTTTTGCCCCCAGGGGTCATTCTTTTCTTTTTGAAACTAAAAAAACCCATAAAAAAATAGAAAAATTTTAAATTTACGTTTCGTAAAATAACAACGTTTATATACTTTTATTTTTATTAATAATATTTTTTATTATTATTTTTTTATTTTAAAAAGAAAACAAAATAAAAATCGAAAAATTTCGTTTTAATATTAGAATAATAAAAATATAATCAGCTTGTTTTTATTTTTATTTAATTTTAATTAAGTATTAGCATTCAGCTATATAATCAGTTTGCTTTTATTAATATTAAGAATTTTATTAATTTTTAATTTTAATTCAGAATTAGCCTTATGCTATAATTGACTTTGATTAATATTAATTAGCCTGATCAGCTTTTATTAATATTAATTAGCCTCATGCTATATAATCTTTTAATTTTTAATTTTTAAGTTCATGATAATCAGAATGCTACAATTTTTAAGTTTTACTTAAAGCTTTTTTAATTTTAATTTTTATTTTAATTATAATCAGAATGTTTTAACATTACTTATCTTTAGTTTATTATCCAAGATCCAATTATCAGAAACATATCAAACTTGATTCCAATTTTAAATTTTAAAAATTAACGTAAAGCTAGTATAATCATAGGTAACTTTTTAAAAAAGAATTTTTGAATCCTGACAATTAATTATTTAATTAATTAATTATTTTCATTTTACTTTAGTAAAAAGGCGACCTCATTTATTAAATCGAAGTAATAATCATTTCAGACTGTAATGAAAATGTTACGTCCAGTTTTTGCATTACTTCTTTTACCTGCAGTCTTATCCATCTCCACTAACATTAATGAAGAGACAAGAGTACTGCCAGGTATCATTTTGTATCACTCCGGTGAAGTAAATTTCATAGAAGGATATCTTGACTTGATTGTATCTTTAGAATGCCCATCAGAAATTAAAACTACTATTTATAGAACCACTAAAATGATAGATACTTTAAAAGATAAATTTTTGCCTGCGTTTAACGATAATTTTATTAATATTTCCATAAACCAAAGAGCGCACAAATGGGAATTTCAACTCATTAAAATTAGAACTAAAGTAATATCCCTTAAATTAGCTGAAATTAAAAGCTTACCATGGGTCCACTCTCAAACTAGATATAAAAGAGCGGCTTTCGAATTGGGAGGAGATATTCTTAATATATTTTATTTGGTACCGCTACTGATAAACAAATCAAATTTTTAAGAAAAAAGATTAATATATTAGGAAATTTCGCGAGTACTTCAAATTTATTAGTTAATGAGCTTAAAGAACAGTTGAAGTCAAATACCCGAACATTAACAGAATTTCAAATTAACTTACAGAAATTAATTGAATTTCAAAACAGATCACTTGCAACCCACAACATACTTAATCAACTAGGAAGTGTCAAATCATTACTTACATTAGTTGAACATTCAGTTAACAGTTTTACAATGATACATCAATTAGTTATCACATCATTGCAATTAGCTAAAAACAAGATAACTAATGTCAACTCTATCACCCATCTTTTTGTTACACCATATATACTAGACAATGACAACAACACTACAATTGACATCCTATTCATACCATTAAAGCCGACACATACCATTCCATTTTTGACACTACTCATGGACTATAAATCAACCTACTTAACCCATTTGAATTAATTAAACTAATTCAATTCACTTAAATGAGAAATTTATTTCTTAAGTTAATATCATTTCAACATTCATTCATTCAATCGAACGTCGTTCGAATAATGTAATAATACACCGAATAATTATCTTTTTCGTTAAATTATGGTCAGGCAAATATACTTTCATTTACGAAATTCGATCCACGACTTATTGTCGTAACATAGGGAAAACAGCAGTATGTCCTCAATCACAACCTTTTACATCTATTGATGACAAAACATGCTTGCTATCGCTTTTGCTTAACTATACTACTAATTTTTCTTCATGTCCTATAACTATTTTCAAATCGAAAGAACCCTTCACAGTAACCCTAGGACATTTTACTATTATATCTTTTGCAGAAAAAATTAGAGCTTCCATTTCCTGCGAAAGACCCCATTCTGTACAGCATATAAATAATTTTATTTTTAATATTCCTCATGGTTGTACTTTTACCTCTGCTAATTATCAATTTAAAAATCCCATTCATTTAGAGAAGAATATTTCATTAACTTCATTAATCTCCCAATCTGATAAAGTTTTGTTTAATTTTTTAACTCATGTTGCTTTGCCAAATATCTCTGCAGCAATATTTCCAAAGTTTCAAATAATGAAAGAAGTTCAGTGGAATAAGAGACTAGACAGTATTAATAATACCATCCACCCATTAACTCCATATCTTTCTCAAGTTAAACTAATCCCATATATCGGTGGAGGAACTACTAGTGTTATTTTATTCATTTTCATCATAGTGATTATTTATTTGACCTGGTCTTATAGAAAAGCATTGTGTAGAAAATGTTTGAAAGAATTAAATCAAGAACCCCAAGATATTCCATTGAATAATATACCCATGTCAACCCTTCCAATAGAGGTAAACCCAGTTCAAAATTACCCACAGAATCAAATTGAAATTGAACCCTTGGTACAGCCTCCCATAAAATTTAGACAATCATTAATACCCAAACCTCCTATGCCACCACCTATTCCATATAGGCAATCTACTTCTCAAGAAGTGGAAGTATATTCTAACATTGCTAACTTGGACTAATATCCTTTCTATATGACTAATACCCTTTCTGCGTTTGTTTTTGAATTATAAGTTTATAGTACTAATGGAATTAAAATCCTTTGAATTTTAATTTTCTGAGGCAGAGTCCTTATTGTAAAATTTAGATTTCCCAATAAATAA
>JABUQX010001292.1:37500-40000 GCA_015478945.1 Trachelipus rathkii
AACATGTCCGTACCACCGCAGCTGTCCCCTCTCCACAAGCTCTACCACGCTTCTCACGCCCAAATCCGCCCTAACCTCCTCATTTCTCTTCCTGTCTCTTCTTGTTACTCCTCTAATCAGTCACAACACGCGCATCTCGCATGCCCCCAACTTGCTATTTGCTCTCGCATTAAGAGCCCAAGCTTCATGTCCGTACGTCAGTATTGGCCTCAGTGTACTTGTGTACATCACCATCTTGACTCGTCTCGAAATTTCTCTTTCCTTCAACAATGGGAACAACATTGCTACTGTCCCATTAAATTTCCCAATTCTCTTGTTTAATTCAAGCATTATGTCGTTTTCCTCACCATAGTGCACCCCCAAATATTTAAACTGGTCCGTTTGTCTCAGCCCTTCTCCACTCAAACTCACCTCCAGGACATCTCCACCACCTCCAATCAACATCACCTGTCTTCCCTCGGTTTATCCTCATACCCCTCTCCTCCAACTCTTCGTCCCAAACCTCCAGAAAATTCTGCAGTCTCTCTTAGTTTTGTGCAAACAACACCAAGTCATACACTGTATACAACATCTCAATTTCCATCTGCTTCCCACCGATCTCCCGCAACTGTCCATGTATATAATGAACAGAATTGGAGAGCACGCTCCCTTGCTTCACTCTAGTTGTGACATTAAACCATTCTCCCTCACCGGAAATAGTCTTTACTCTGCATTTGCTGTCTACATAAGTGCTTTTTACTGCTTTTAACAATTTCTCAGGTATTCCATATTCTATTCTTCTCAGTTCCCTCCACAATAACTCCCTTGGCACTCTATCAAAAGCCTTTTCTAGGTCTACGAAAGCTGCACAGTGCACATGTCTTCCTGTTAAATTCCCAATTCTTTTCACTTATCATTTTCAAAGCGAACACCACATCTATAGTCGATCTCCCCGGTTTGAAACCATGTTGCCACTCTTCTAGCTTGTGTTTCACCACCTCTCTCAGCCTTCTCTCTAATATCATTTCATAGATCTTCGCAGGGTGCGACATTAATGCAATCCCTCTATAGTTTCCACATTCTGTTTTATCTCCTTATTTATATATGGGGCAGATTGTTGCCCTACTCCATTCACCAGGCACCACCTCATCTCTCCAACACCTGTTCATCAGATTTAACATCCGTCTTTTCCCTTCAACTCCCATTTCCTTCAGCATCTCCGCAACTATTCCATCTTCTCCCGCCGCCTTTCCGTTCTTCATACCTTTCAACGCCACCATCGTCTCCTCCTCCGTGATCAACCACTCCTCCTCTCTCCCATCCTCCAACAAATCAAGATCTCGCAATCTCTCCTCCGCAACGCCCTCCACATTGCACAAATACTCGAAGAATCTCCTCCATCTCTCGTCAATCTCCCTTTGGTTTACTATTAGGACTCCGTTTTCGCCCTTTATAGCTCGTGCCATTGGTGTCGAGCTTTTCCTGTAATTCTAAGCTATATTAAAAACCAGCTTTCTTACGCCTGTCACATCTTCTTCCAACTCGTTTCCAATTTTTTCCCAGGTGGTTTCCTTTTCATCCTTTTCCACTCTATCAGACTCTCCGCGAGCCTCTAATAAAATTTTCCTTTTTCCTTTTTCCTTTTTCTCTCACCTCTCTTTTTTATCCATTTTCTAAAACATCTCATCTCATCTTATATATATATATACTATATATATTATATATATATATATAATATATATATATATATATATATTATATATATTATATATAATATATATTATATATATATATAGGAGCCTCTAGAAAGAGCCCACAATCATATCCTCAAAACTACAATAGCTACAGGGGAAAAGGAATACTTGTTGAAATCCTGGTAAAATTTTAGTTAGGAAAATGTAAAAAAAAATAAAAAAATAAAAAAACAATATCTCAGGGAAAAGGAATATATTTTTGGAATCCTTTTAAAATTTTACGTTAGGAATGTAAAGAAAAAAAAAAATTGCTTTCTTTTTTTTTTCTTAGGGAGCTCGAGCCGGCGGGGGACAGAGTATTAATATATATATATATAATATTATATATATAAATATATATATATATATATATATATAATATATTATTTTTTTTTATTTTTACACGGCAAGGTAGGGGGCTCGAGCCGACGGGAACACAGGGGGGGATTTTCCATACCCCGTAGGGAGGGGCGGAGGAACCCGCGCGACACCCAAATACCAAAGGGGGGGGTTCCGGAGACCCTCCCCGGAAGGGGGAAATAGTCCTACCGTAGTTCCCCGGAAGGCAGAGAGACCCCGATATCAATGCGGTCTACCCTTGGGTATTCTTTAGTTAAAAAAAATTACTATACTAAGAAAGCCTATTTATTTTAACGAGTACGTATAAAAGGTCTCTAAATAGGTTTTTTTCCTCATATTACTATAATTATTAAACAATAATTTTTTTTTTTTTTACATTTTCCTATATAAAATTTATTCCAAAAATGTATTCCTTTTCCTTGTAGCTA
>JABUQX010001292.1:45000-85016 GCA_015478945.1 Trachelipus rathkii
TAAGCAATATAATGGCAGCCAACTTGGAAATATCTGTTAAAAAAGTTCATATGACGATATTTCAATAGGGGATCAGATTTTCTTCACAACAAACACAGACAAACATAATGAAACTTCTATTTAAAGCTGTGTTATATTATATATATATATATATATATATATATATATATATATATATATATATATATATATATATATATATATATATATATATATATATATGGGGTAGATTAAAATATTACCCAGAGATAAATAGAGAAAGGATAAAGGCATGTGTAGAAAGGAGACACATGAGCACTTCTCAATGGAGAGTTCAGATTAGTATCCATAGAACTAGCAATACAATAAAAAGATATGCAACAAATCAATGGGGTTAAAGATACTAGAGTTGATGAGACAGACTTCTAGATTCCACCTTTTCAAGGAGAGCTGAGAGTGGAACCACCCCAGATGTGAGACATACCCCATATAGGGGCGAATAACCTCTATAAAGAGTAAGGAACTGGGGTGATATAAAGAAATTCTGAAAGTTCCTCAAAACACCCAACCTCTTAGTAATTTGTTTAGAAAGAAGTAACGTGATCCTTCCAATCAAGATCACAAGAAAGAGAAACACCAGAATATTTAAGATGGATGAAGGTTTGAATTGTGTTCTGATGTTATAGTTGCTCCATGGCTGCCCCTCCAGAGCAAGTTAATTGCTGTCAGGAGGGATAGCATAAAAGTGAATAGGTGAACAAATAAGAGAGGTCATTAATAAAAAGAAAGTAAAGAGTTGGGAATAGGACAGAAGATCCCTGAGAAATGCCACTACAATAGATTTAAAGGATGAATGGTGGCAGTTTACAACTGCTGCTATAGAATGACCAAAAAGAAACTCGGAAAGAAGGAAGTTTATAAATCAAAGGTTTATGTCACACTATCGAAGACTTCTGATATGTCTACGGCCACAGCAAATTATCAACCAAAATGCTGAATGGCAGAGAACAAAGAATCAAAGAGAAGAGAAAGATCACCAGTACAATGTTTCTTACAAAAGTTATACTGGCAATGAGAAATAAGATTAGAAGAATTAAGATTTTCCAAATCTTCCTATTAATGCTGGTTTTCATCCAACAAGCTCAGAAAGCATCCCATGCCCTCCTGATGAGTTCATCTGAACCTTGAAGGATAGAATTGAAAACCTTTGAAAGAACAGAAGTTAAAGGAATAGGACAATAGTTTTGAGAGTTAAGGTCCCCTTTTTCGGTATAAGCTGAATGAGTGCATGTTTCCAGCTGGAAATGAAAGGAGGTCGAAGTTGAAAGGCGAGAGACTATAGGGGAAGGTAGTTGGGGGACCATGCACCCCAACTGCCATGGATTTATAATATAGCAAAGCTTAGACTAGGGTACCGTATTAGTTTTTAAACAATTTACCGATTCCAACCATAACATCAACCTTCAAATTTATTTATTTTCCTTTTACATACTTTCAATTATTTTACCTACTTACTCCAAACACTTAAATTATTATTTATCTATATCATTTAGTAAAAATATTAAAAGGTAAAAGCACAGTTTACCATTGTAATTAACTTTAACAATCTTCTACCAAAGCAAAAAAAAGTTTGATAAATAACTTACCGAGGGTGATGTACTCTCGTTTCACTTGAGTTTTGCCCTCAACCTGGACAAGTGCGTTGGTGAAATAATTTTTCTCACTATATAAGTATTTAGTTAGTTGTTCCTTAAAATATGTATATCTCTCCATTTTAAAAACTAAAATTACTTTAAATGAGTATACAAGGTTAACAGATCTGAAAGCTGAAAACAATTGGGGAATATTTAAATTATTTCATATTCTCAATTCCATGTAAGATCATACAAGTCAAAAACCTGACCATCTAATAATTGCTTCAAATCTGATGTCAATTAGGGTTAGTTTCAATAAAAAAAAAAAAAAAAAAAAAAAAAAAAAAAAAAAAAGCTCATTAGGTCAAAAGTTATGATGCCTAAAAGTTTTGGGTAGTGCCCCCAATATAGCATAAACTCTTAGGTCAAAAGTTATGATGCCTAAAAGATGTAAAAACATGCAGTTTGCTTCATTTTAAAGAGAGAGAATAGTTCTTTAATCAACATATTTATATTTAAAACCTTTAAGTGCTAAAATAAAAGTTATAAGCACATTTAAATATTTTATGTGATAGAGAAATGGCTTTGCGGAAGAATTTTTTTTTAAGTAACATTCCATTACTCTGGTTTCAAATGAAAAAATACCCTGATCTTGAATTCTTTATTATATTAACAAAGTCCAAATAGAAGTTGGTAACCTGATTTTTTGATCATTTTAATTAACAAATCTAGTATTAATATATTAAGGAAACACTAAGTATATATATTTTAACTTTTTATATTTTTTTCTTGTTTTCCTCTACTAATTTTTTTAATGCTATGGCATGCATAAATGGGAAATAAATATTGAAATCTTTGATTCCTTTTACAAAAATAATTGTTGAATACTTTATAGCAAGTTGGTTTTAAATTTACAATATTTCAATTATTATAACGATTTACTTTATTAGGAAGTTTATAATAGGATTTGAAGAACAATAAAAAGGTAATTTAACAATATCATCTCTGACTAAATTAGCATTTTTGTGCTTGAAATTTCTCCACCAGCATTTTCTAGTCCACTTATTTTTATTTTTCATGCAATGTCCAACCCTTGCTTGGGAGTCTTGTATTGTGCTGATTCCTTTCCTAAATGAAGACCTAAATCTTTGCCTATCTATGAAACATCTCTTGAAATGGCAACAGGGTAGTCAAACTTCAGCAAGGAGCTGACTACCGGAGCTACAAAACACAAGTAATTGTTATAAACCATAAATTCAAATTTTTACCTATTTACTGTATTTTATTTCATATATAAAAAAAAACAAACATGGCGGTCTCCTTAGGAAAAAATATATATATATATATATATATATATATAACCATAAGGTGGGGGGCAACTTGCAGACACGTAAAGGGCAGCCCGGATGAGGCAAAGGTAGCCACTGCCTTAAAAACCTGTTTTATTTATTATAATTTAGTATTTAAGACCATCAATATGTAGGTTTATGTTTTGTCTTTTATTCTTAAATGAAACCGTACTTCTACGACTCTTAATTACGACCTTTTTTCTCGCATTTTCAGAATCATATGTTTTGTTTAAAAATTTATTGAAAATTCTAAGAAGTGCAATTCATTAACGAATGCATTTTATCAGCTGCAAAGGATATATATAATACTTGCACTATTCTTAAAGACATTAGAAGTGGCCAAACATTTTAAGTAAGTACTGAATTAAAAATATTGTAATAAATATTTTTTGGGGCAAAGGTGGCCACAACATGGGGCAAAGGTAGCCATGTCTGGGAATGGGGTTTAATGTAAAAAAAAAATCATTCTTGAATATTTTGAATTCAATAAACCTCGGAAATGTAGTTTAAAGTATTATCAAACAATAAACTTCTACAAAATATAATTTTTGCTGTTTCTTTTCAGGAAAATGGTCCGAGATTATAAGAGAAAGAACCCAGAGCTCATGAACTACTCCGAAGAGGACATGGCGAGGGCATTAGTCGATGTTAAAAATGGCACATCGATACGGGAGGCTGAACGGCGGTATAACATCCAGCGTTCATCAATACAAGCTCGCTTGTCAGGCCGATCACAATCCCCCAGAAAAATGGGTAAGAAGACTGCTCTCATCAGAACTGAGGAGTTTGACCTCGCGTCACCTAGCGACCCTGGGGGATTTCGGGTTGGCTTTCGATGTTCAACATCTACAAGACTTTGTCAAATACTACCTTGACAATGGCAGTAGGAACGTTCCAGTATTCAATGACAACAGACCAGGAATTGAGTGGATTAGTTTTTTTTTGAAGAGAATGGAAAATATTTTGACAAGGCGTGTTTGTCAAAACATAAGCAGAAAGAGCAGCTGTAAGCGAGGAGATCGTACAGGAGTTCTTCAATAACCTTCAAATCACCTTAGAGAATGTTCCTCCACAAAACCTGATGAAACAAACCTCACTGACAACCCAAAGGGAAAAATACAAATATTTAGGAGGGAGCAAAACATGCGGAACGCATTTTAAATACCTCCAAGAGCACAACATCCATTATGTATGCCATAACTGCATAGGTACCATAGTTAGTGTTATTGAATTATTAGATTTGTCAAAAAAAGAAACTAAAAATTTTTTTTTTTATTTTTGGTATTTCATTTACAATATTATTCTTCTTGTTTAATAAATAAGTTGCGTTCGTGTCTTTTTTCCAACCTTAAAACACATACTTACAATAACTATGTAAAAATTTTTAAAAAATAATAAATTTCGAGTCTTAAAAATTTGGTGGCCACATTTGCCCCAATGGGGTTATTTGATGAGGCAAAGGTAGCCACCTACATTGTGGTTTTACAATACAACCCTTTATACAAAAGAATGTCATGAACCCTTCCCAGAATATCAAGGAAGCATGTCATAAAATATAGAGTTGATAACATACATAATAGAATTTACACAAACCTTAGCATGGGGAAAAAAAGTGACTACCATTAACATATGTCTACAAGAATATAAAGGACAGTGCTAGCCACATGGCTCATCGAGACCGTTGTCCCAGTCAACCCACTAACCAAACATGCCTTGCAAATCCACAAAGCACCCTAGGGCTTGTCAAATTTCTGTAACCAAACCACCAATTTTGCTTAGTCAAAAAAAAAAAATGATACATGCTACCCAACCATCCACATGCCTAAATAATATGTTATGGTCACACATGCAGTAGCTATAACGTTACTAACTACTATAACTAAAACCTAGCCAATTTGGCTTCATCTAAATATACTATATGACACCCAATCCATCCATATACTTATCCAACCCTTTCTTAAATGTTGCAATCGAGTCACTCAACAACCTCCTGTGGCAAATCATTCCAAATATTAACAACCTTATTACTGTCTTATATCAAGATGGGCAATGCTTTATTCTTAATTTTCTTACTATGCCCCCTTGGTCTCCCGTCCGTGCTCTACTATGAAGAATTTATTGGTCTCTGTATTATCAATAGATGTAAAAATTTTGTAGACTTGTATCATGTCCCCTCTGAGAAATCGCCTTTCTACAGAAAACATTCCTAACTCCATCAGCCTCCCTCAAAGCTCTTACCCTCAAACCCAGAAATCATCCTTGTTGCTCTACGTTGCACTCTCTCTAGCATATCTAAGTCTTTCTTTAAATAAGGGGCCCAAACTTGTGCACAATACTCTATTACTGGCCTAACATAGCTATTATACAGTTTACTTATTACTTCCTTGCTCTTGTAAACAACATTGCGATTTATTATGCCCAGCATCTTATTAGCTTTATTTCTAGTTTCCAAACACTGATTAGCTACTTTCAAATTACTGCTTATAATCACACCTAAATCTTTTCCTTGGTCCACAGACTCAAGCCAATCCCATTCATATCGTAGTAAAAACTTTTATTTGAGTAACCTAGGTGAAGAACCTTACACTTTTTACTATTAAAATTCATTTGCCACTTATCTGCCCACCCAAGAAGTTTATCAAGATCATTTTGAATCTTTATATTTCCTCTCACTATTTAAAAATGAGGTGGCAAATTTGGTCTAATCAAAAAACTTAGAAACATTGATTTAATATCCCAACGAACATTATATAAGCATATTGAGAAACAAATAGTGGCTCCAGAAAGCAGCCCAGGGAGAATCCAATCACATCTCACTGCAGATGACTAATGCTGTCTTGTGACAGACCCACACTGATACTGCATTCCAATCCTTGCAACCAACCCCCACTACCCCATACCATGATTACTGAAAATATCTTCTTTCATCATCTTATGTGGGGAACCGTATCAAAAGCTTTGCAAAGTCTAAATATATATTATCAACTAGATCTCCTCGGTCAATGCAGTCAGTAATGTATTCCATAAATTCTTAAAAGGTTTGTCTGACATGACTTACCCTTTGAAACCGTGTTGGGAGTCATACAATACCTTGTTATCTTCTAAATATTTCATATGACCTTTCAGTAACTTTTCCAGAACCTTTTTACAACCAGAGATGTTAGCTAACTGGCCTATAATTACCCAAATCTCCTTACTACCTTTCTTATAAATAGGCACAACATATGCCGTTTTTCCAGTCATCTGGCACCTCACCAAATGTTATAGATCGCTAAAAATCAAATACAGTGTCTTTGCAATGCTGGTACTACCCTTTCAAAATTCTACCATGTGGCGCCATCAGGGGGCCTGCAGTTTTACTTGGATCAATATGGTCTTGTAAATTATATCCTTTACATCAAATTCAAATTCTGTAAGTCTATTTGTTACATGCATGCAAACTATTAGTCTCCAAACTATTATCTAATCTTCCTCAGTAAACACTGCAAAATAAGCACTGAAAATGTTGACCAACTCCCTATCTGAACTCACTAAATTTTCATCAATTCTTAATAGGGACCTGTTGTCCTTATTCTACTTTTTAAATTTATAAAAGCTAAAAACTTTTCAGGTCCTTATTACTTCATTCCTGCCAATTAATTTCTGCCTCTCTCTTTGCCTTCTTATTGACTGGTTAAGCTCGTTTATTTTTCCTACAATTTTCTAAATCATCTTCCTATTACTACCCTTGAATATTTTAAAACATCTAAGCTTTTCATTGATTTTATCTCCTTATCTTTCTATTCCACCAAACAGGTTTCTCTTCGCCACCCTTAATGGGTTTATTTTTAAAACATACTGAATGAATATTCATTAAAATTTATTTAAAATGTTCCCACATGATAAAACAGTTTGGTCTTTAAACTCTTTATCCCAGTCAATTATACTAAACATGTCTCGTAATTTGGTAAAATCGCTATTTCGGAATCTGATTTGTTCCTTATTAGCTTGCAATTTTGGGCTCAGATATCACATTCATATTAAATCTAATTATATTATGGTCACTTGTCCTAAATTCTCCTCAACTCCCTAATCTTATCCACCATACTTTCATCATTAGTTAATATTAAGTCTAATAGTATGTCTTGTAGGTTCATGGACCATCTGGCTCAAAAAGTTATCTAGTATGCAATTTATAAACACAAAACTACTATGGTCCGTATTAGACAAGGAATCCCATTGAATACCAGGAAAATTAAAATCCCCCATTATGACTACACCTTTTTCTTTACTGTGGTATGCTGTCTCAATTCTTTCTCACAATTTCCGCATCTAATTCTTGACTCTGGCCAGGTTATAAAATGCTCCTATTCTATATGATTTATTAAACATAAGGATATCTACCCACACCGATTCAATATCATGATTAGTTTTAAAGTCAGTCATTAATACAGATTGAATATTGCTTTAATATAAAGCGCCACACCACCACCCTTATTTCCTCTACGCTGGTATAAATAAAGTGAATATCCGTCTATTTCATATTTCTGAAAGGAGTCTCTATATAATTCTTCATTAACCCATGCTTCAGTTATGCAAAAACTGTCTAAATTTTCATTTATGGTATAACTAATCATCTCATCTTTTTTATTTCTAAGGCTATGAACATTAGTGTAAAAGCATTTGATACCCGAATGCTGTTATTTTCATTGCCAACACGGCTGTTTGAGCCTGTAACAACACTAGTTTTATTTATCTCACCACTATTACAGTTACCATTGCTATTATTTGTATCCAGATTTAGCCTATCACCCCCAACTTTACCTAGTTTTTTGCTAAACAAGTCTCCAAACTGGTGCTGAAAAGCCCAACACCTTTACGACTCAAGTGAACTCCATCTGCTGCAAAAAGATCTTTATCCAGAAATACTCTCCACAAATCCAAAAACCTAATATTTTCTGAAAACATAATTTCCTAACCCTTCATTTACACCTAAAGCCCTACTCCCCATTCCTGACCTGCACCTAACCTAGGTAAATCCCAGAAATCTTCCACTACTTCCACTATTCATTTTCTGAATCAACCTCCTATAATCTGCTATTAATTCTTCTGACCTTCTATGTCCTATATCATTTGTACCCACATGCACAATCACATTTGAATCAACATTTGTAGAATCAATTTCTCTATCTATCCTATCCACGATATCACTCACTCTGGCACCTGGATAACATACTCTCAATCGTTTCTTTTTATTCTTATTTTGAAAAGTCCTATCTAGGTATCGTATCATAGAGTCTCCAATTAGCAATGTATCAGTCTTCCCTTTAGAAAACTCAACATTACCATTGGCACTCTCTGATCCCTCCCCATCTGGAAGACAGTCGAACCTGTTACTGCAGGTCACAGGCTGACTGACTTTCGAGATCCTCCTCAACTCTATATTCATCTGCAGACCTATTATCAACTACTTTATCCTTTTCCCCTCATCTTCCTGCCTAGGTGAATCACTATTCCTGTCTACCCCTAGGTCCCTCCTCGTTTCGACATCTCTACTAACCTTTTTCCTAACACTTCCTCCTTTCTCAACTCAAATACTTCTTTCAATCCATGCATATTTTCACTCAGTCTTGCAATCTCCTTCCTTAGCAACAGATTCTTTCTCTGCATTTAAAACACAAGCAGGGCAGCTATTCACATATTCACCTCTTACAGTCCCACAGTTATCACAAAGAGCATACATACTTTTAGAAATTATTATTAGCTTTAATACCTTGTACCTTCAATTTACCAACTAGTTTAAGTATCGCTAAAGCCTAAAAAGAAATAAACTAATGTCTTTAAAACAAGTTAAAAATTTGAACAAGCTTATATCAAGCTTAGCCTAGGCTAGGGATATATAGATATATAAAGTTTTTTTTTTTTTTTTTTTTTTTTTTTTTATAAATTTATATATATATATATATATATATATATATATATATATATATATATATATATATATATATAGGTATGCAGTAGATGAGTATGTATAAGTATATATATATATATATATATACCTTCTCACCCCATCATGGGAGAGGCCACATCCCGCCTCGATACCCAGCCTCCACTCAGGGATGTTATGTCTCCACATTGTTCGGTGTTGAGAGTTACTAGTCGAGAGAAAATTTTTTTTTTTTTTTTTTTTTTTTTATAGTAAACAAGCACCACTGCTCATGAAGCAGAGCCCCAATCTAAGGATGGGGTGTATCAACATCCGAGCAGGATGGAAGCTGCTTCAAGTGAGAGAATAGTAGCTCACATCCTCCAACCAAACAGAAGTTGTGAACCTGAGACCTCGCTTATATAAGGTGGCGCTTTTATAAATAAATATAAAGAAAAATGCATATCTATCAACAATGTTAGCAAGTGTTAATTCTGTCTCGACCTGTGTAATGCTGGCTACAACCAGATTTTTTAAAATAAATTCTAATTTATTGTATTTACTGTATTTTATTTCATATATAAAAAAAAACAAACATGGCGGTCTCCTTAGGAAAAAACGTTACAGCTTCTCAAAGTTAAAACTCCCTTAGACTTTTCATTTTTGATCCATCCGGGTTAGGTCTCATCTCAGGCCCTCTAGTTCAGGTTATGATAGGTTTTGTTAGGTATATACAGAGAAAATTGTAAAAAGTATAGCTATTGACCTTTTTATCTAAAGTAAATAAAAGATATAAAAAAGTATGTAAAATTTATAGAAAATAGTGTTTTGAAGTTGTAATTAAAAAATATAGTAAACTATTTGTAGGTGCTGCTTTACGATGCGTAAGGAAATTTCTGAGTTTAGTGAATACTGTTATAATTCTTTTAGTATTTACATGTAAGTTGTTTGAGTAAGATGTCATTTCTTTTAAGTCTCAAAAATGACGTTTTGTTAAATGAAAATGATATAGAATTATTAGCCTATTTACAAATAAGATTTCTATTTGTATTATTTTCAGTAGTTACGCTTGTTTGAGTAAGATGTCGTTTCCTTTTAAGTACTTTTAATGTTGTTTTGTTAAATGAAAATATAGAATTATTAGCCTATTTACAATTAAAAGGGTTAATACTAAATAAAAAAAAAATGTCAAAAATAAGTAAGAAAAACTGGTAATTATATGATATGAGATCAATATCTAATGTTCAAATGTTATTTCCGTTAATGAATGAGCCCCTAGGTTTTTTTTTTTAGTTTTTTTTAAAACTAAAAAAAAATACTCCAAGGGTAAATGGGTAGAATTTTAGTTTCTTTGTGCAGGTGTTGTCACAGTGTTATTGATGTACATTATGTTATGATTCTTAGAGCTTTGTTTTGTGTCATTTGGAGTGTTATTTTTAGTCAGTAGTGGATGCCAGGTTGGAGAAGCGTCATTTAGAGTTGGGCGAATGTATTGTTTGTATACAATGGTGGATGTTGGTTTATTGTTTGTGAAGTCTGTGTCTGCAATGGTTCTTAATATGTTCAGTTTCCTGTTAGCAGAAGTTATGTCTGTGTTTTGTGAAGGTGAGATGCATGTAAAGTATTACTCCAAGGATCTTGGGGGTTTTGTTAAAGGGTATAAGCAACAATGTTTAGGTAGACTAGTGGGTGTGTGGCACAAAGTTGGCGGTCAGTGGTAACTAGTGATGTACAGTGGGCAGGCATTTATAAAATGGGTATTTGCCCATTTCATAAATGCCTGCCCAAAAACTGGGCATTTATAAAACTATCAGTAAAGGGTGATTATGGAAAAATAATAAAATATTCAAAGAATATTATCATTTTTTTGCATTTATTTATGACATTGGTCATCATCATCAACAACTTCTCGCCAAGACTGGGGTAAGGTGCGCAAATACACAGAAACAGAAAAGTAGTGAGAAAATATGTCAGCCTTTACTCCCTTTATACCTTTAAGTGAGAACCCGTTGCAGTCAGAAAATCCAATACTCCAGAGCTTAACGGGCAGAAACATGGACCCTCACTGCAGAGCTTCTCATCACTGGCCTATTCCTTGGCCCAGGCGGATCCACAACCATACACCCTCACAAAACCCCTCATTCAATCCCATATGCAACCTTTTTTCAGCACTCCTCTGCCAAATTGGGCATTTCCTCCTTTACTCACCCTAACTGACTTTTTTATCTCCCAGCCGGTTGATTCCCAGCACACACTCCACTATATATCTGCTTTTAACCAACTGGATTTAATCACCTGTCTTTTCAAGATGATCAAAACCATCTCAATGTACTTTTATTATCTACAACATTCTAATACGTTCATTCCTCATTTTATAAATTCTCACACCTAATATTCTAGATTGTCCAGCTGGAGTTAATATTGTATTTTTTAGATATATATATATATATATATCTCTTTATTCCAGACCATAGTCTTACTGTACTATACATTACCACAGGTAACATCATCAAAAACTTAGCGCACTCAAGACTTAACCCCTTTACACATATCCACCAATGATTTAATTACCAGCCACTTTCCTGCCATTCACAACTCCTTCCTACTACACACTGCATCATCTGTCTCCTTTTTCATCCTGGTTATAAATCTTAATGATTTAAACTTCAAGATTGTCTTAAGCTGCCTTCAATACCCATTAACATTTCACACCCAGATTGTTTTCATCAAAGCAACTATAACCCTTACTCTTTATCTATGTTTACTTTCAAACCCCTTCCTTTACATACTCTGCCAAATCTCTCACTGAACTTCAAACCCTTCAAAGTGATTGGGGTATCAAAGACTATGAGAATGTCTTGTGTGGTGATGTTTGACATATGGAAGAATTTTGAATAATAAACAGTTATATATATATACTTATATTAAGTAAAAATTAAAATAAATTAAATTTTATAATGAAAATATGAATTTAAAGTGTTTACACCATCCTGTCAAATGTATGAATTGGGTCAAACACATTTTTATTCTTATCATTATTACATTTTATTACTTATTACTAATTTAATATACTAAACAATTACTATATTGAGTAAAAATATATAAAATTAAATTTATAATACGTTAGTAATTTAAACAGGTGGCCCAATTCACCCCTTCAAGGTAAGTCTAAATTATTTATTTAAATTTTAATAAAACTATTATTATTAGAATTACATTATTATTTATTTGTGTGTTATGACCCATTTATAAAGTTTCAAGATTTTCAGAAGGCAATCCCAAAACTATTATTAAGGAAAAGTAGAGATGAGCATCGGAAGTGGGTTCATGTCAGCCTCCCGACGCTAGAGTAGTCCAGCCCGCCTTCCTTAGAGGGGCAGGTTCACTCTAAATAAAATAAAAATATTAAAAAAAAAAAAAATTCTTTTTGCTCATTTAATAAAATAGCCAAGTTTGTAATATGTTTATTAGATCATCTTTAACTCTAGAAAGTTTTTGCTATTTTTAAAAATGTTATGAAATTAGGGTACAAAATGTTCTTCAATAGAATTTCACTTTTGAAAATGTGAGTTTTTAACTTTCTTTGTTATAAAATGAAAAATTGAGAATGGATTTTAATTATTTTTCAGTGTATACACTCTATGTTAGCTTTGAACTGGCAAAGTAAATTTTAAGGTTCCAAAACAGTGTGGCTGGAGGGGTTAATCACAAAGTTTCTGATCCTATCCGATTCACACAGCCATAAAAATTGATGATGAGGTAGTTTGACTCACCACGTTTTTATTTTACTAATTATTATTGATGACATTTTATTTATAATTAATTTAAATATAATAAATAGTTACTTATATTAAGTGAAAATTAAAATAAAATGAAATTTATATAAAAAGAATTCAAAAAAGTGTCAAAATTTTTGAGCGGAGAGGGGTGAATCGGACCACTTATTTTTATGTATCATTATTGACATTTTTATTACTTATTACTAATTTTAATATGATAAATAATTATTATATTAAGTAAAAATTAAAATATAAAATTGAATTTATACGTAAAAGAGGAATTTAAACAGATGGTCCGATTCACCCCTCAATGGTGGTCCGATTCACCCCTCCACGGTCAGGCTGAAGGAGCTTTATTAAAACTTTAATAAAACTTTTATTATTAGAATTACATTATTATTTTTTGTGTGCTTATTACCTACTATATGGCCTTGAATTTCAGAAAAAAAAAATTCCAAAAAGTGCATTAGGGGAAAGTCGGGAGACGAAGTTATACCTAAAGTGGTCCAAGTCACCCCGCCTGACGCTATATTAAAAATATAAATATTTAATATAAAAAAAATGGTAACATTTATTTTTTTTTTTTAATATTTACGTACACTTTGTTTATATTTTCAAGAAAAACTTAAAATAAGGCTCCAAAAATTTTAACTGGCTAATTTTTTAGTTTTTATTAGGATAACACTATTAAAATTTTTTCTAATTATTATAAATTTCATTAATATTTTTTTTGATAATCAATAATTTGGTAATAGTAGGCCTAGTGCAGAGGGGTGTCCCCCCAATTTTTATAAAAATCACAGAATTTACTCTAAAAAAATAATAATGATAATGAAAATCATGGCTCTTTAGGAAAAGTTACAGCCTCTCAAAGTTAAAAATCCCATAAGATTTTCTTATATATTTTTTTTTTTTTAAATCACAGAATATACTCTAAGGTAATTGTTTAGAATTACTAATTGAGTTCTAAGTCTCTATGGAAAATGTTAGAGCCTCTCAAAATTTCAAATTTTAACATAGGCTTTCTTATAAAAAAAATTAGTAGGCCTTGTGCTCATTTTTGGGCCATCCTAGTTCAGGTTATAAAAGATTTGTTAATTCTACATAGATTTTCTGTGTAGGCCTATACCTAACAAAACTTATCATAACATGAACTAGAGGGCCTGAAATGAGACCTAACCTTGATGGATCAAAAATGAGAAGTCTATGGGAGTTTTAACAAATTAGAGAGGCTGTAACTTTTTTTCCTAAAGACGTCAGTCATCGTTTTTTGTTTTTTTTAAATTCATTATTTTTTTGAGTATACCCTGTGATTTTTATAAAAATCGGGTCAAAAACTTCTGCGCTATTACCAAAATTTCAAACAATTTATAAAACCATTTTTGTAAATTAAATGTTTATAATTTTATACAGTATTTACATGAACTAAAGTCAGTTATAGTCCACAATTACCCTTTTGTATTATTATTCATATATGTACAATTTGTTCCTAGTGTTCGATAGAGTAGAAATAATGAGTGACTGGAAGAACTAAAATATTACCAAAACTAAACTGTGGGTCTAGCCTAAATTTTAGGACAAAAAACATAGCCTAGAAAACTAGCTAACAATGCTACAGAATACATAAATAGATTAATTAAAACATGTTTTAAAAGTAAAATACCCAAAAATTCTTCCACAAAAAGAGTTCAAAACGGTCAGGTTCTAGAGCCAAAAATGTCAAATCTGCTTCACTACATAGGCCTATTTCGTAATAACTTATAACACAGCGTCATCGTTAAACTTCACCGGCCTTTTGTCAAAATGAGTTTAGGTTGCCAGTTACTACACAGTTTAGCGAATTGTGGACTATGTTTCTTTTTTAAAAACCTCATATTTTATATTCTTATTATTATCTGTATTAAATGGGGGGGGAGGGGAGGGGAAAGGTTCTCAATTTTAGTATTTATAGTTTTTTTTTTTTTATAGTTTTTTTAGTTTTATTTTCACAGTGATATTTTCAGAGACACACTCGTATTAATAAAGAGTTTATATATATATATATATATATATATATATATTTATATATAATATATATTAATATATATATATTATAGTATATATATTATATAATATAATATATATAATATAATATATTATATATATATATAATAGTTATATATATATATATATATTATATATATATATAAATATATATATATATATACTTCCATATCCAATCAGGGTCTTATTAAACAGCGGAGCAATAAAAAAATTAGTATCGGAATGGTTGGTAATCCTATCTCAGAATTATTTACCTACGCTAAGATTGCCTTCCTTCATTTTTGTACGAAAAAAAAGAAGAATTAATTTTTAAGTTTTTGCACAAATTTGATGTTGCCGGAAGCCCGCGGGGGCACGCGGGCCGGTATCCATGCATGGGGGCGATGGGAGAAAAAGGTCTCAATTTTTAGTATTCAGATAATTATGGGTTGTAGTTTTATGGTCATAGTGGGGCCAGTATTTGTAGATATGTACTGTGACTTTTTTCTGAAAAAAATTTTCTAAGTTCAAAAAAATTTCCAAGTTCAGAAAAGTTAAGTTAAGTAAAGTTTTTTAAGAAATAATTCTTAGTCGCAAGCTTCTGGAATCATTGCAGAAAGTCTTGCCACTAAATAATTTTCTTAAAAAACTAAATTAACAACTTTTCTGAACTTAAGAAATTTTTTTGGAACTTAGAAATTTTTTTCAGAAAATGTCACAGTACAGTATCTACAAATATAGCCGTCATAGTGATATTTTCAGAGAAGATACTCGTAGTAAAAAGAGTATATATATATATATATAATATATATATATATATATTACTTATAATAATATATATAATATAATTATATATATTATTATATATATATATATATTATATATATAATATATATTATAATATATAATATAGATATTATAATATATATATATAATATATATATATATATATATATATATATATATATATATATAAAATATATACTAATAAATATATATATTTATTATAATATATATATTAATAATATATTAATAATATATATATAATATATATATATATATATATTATATATATAATATATATATATATATATATATAGGTATATATATACATATATATATATATAATATAGATAAATATGATATATAGGTAGTAAATATAATTGAGAATTATTAATTTCAAGTATTATTATATATATATAATATATATATATATATATATATATAGATAGGTAGGACTTGCCTAAGTCTGGTGGCTCTTTATGAGCATTAGCCACCCGATATAAGATGAAGATGGTAATTTAAAGATTCATATATGAAAATGATGTTTTTATCAACGATAGTAGAGATATTCCAATAAAAAGTTAAGAGTGATAAAAGTCCTTTCTGTCGAGATACTTCTCTCCTTCGTAGTGCGATTGGTAAGTCAAGCCCTTTTCCAACGCGTTTCCACCTGCCTCGGAATCTTCGTTTGGGTTGCGAAAATTTGTGATCGAAATTCGAGTCGCAGCCTTTTCCTTGAAATTTTACCTCTCTTGCCGGGAGGATTTCTGGAGAGAGTATCTTGAGTGAAATTTATTTCTTTCGATTCTAATTGTTAATTTTAAATCTTGACTCAATATCTGACTAAGAGTTATATCAACAGGACGGGTATAATCATTTCATTTCTGACTTATGCTGAAAACTCTTGGCTCGGCGCAAATCTTAGCATAAGTACGAACATAAGTTTAAAAAATTTTTACAAAGTTATAATGGAGTGCACTACTTCCGGCGCTAAAACACGGAGTGAGAAAGGGTATGTATAAGAATTATACAAGAAAATAATAACTAAAATAAATTAAAGTTAAAGAACTTTCAAATGCAAGCATATCTAATTATGTCAAACACATAAGTAGGACATACAAACATTTGAAGGCTAAAATAGTATACATGAAATATAAATAATATTCAAATACGAGCATAACTGTTTACATCCGAAGATCTAAAACATATATACAAATATTGAATACATAAAAATACAAAATGTTATATATACAGAAATTAAAAGATGCATTCTAAACATAAGCATATTTGGTTATATCCGATAGATATAAACAAACATACAATTAAATGCATAAAAGTAAAAAAATGTTAATACATAATTCTTGATATGGAACAATTGAATTTTCACAATTTAAATAGGCCACATCGATCGAGCCGTTGAATCCAAGGAAAGCTAAGGCGTTTCTAATGTATCCAGGATTTGATCAATGCGCACGTAAATGTTTACGAGAGAAACATTGCTTGACATATGTAGAGACGACGTTGCTTGGAAATTTAGGTCCTTTATTTGAAAAAATTTCTTCATACATAAAAGGGGAGCGGTCACAGAATCATTTAGAATTCGAAAGGAATCAGATTCGTAGTGGAATCCAAAAATGAATTCTGCCATAATCCAAACTTAAAATGATGAAAGGGAAATCCATACCGTAAAGGGAAGTTACATAATGTAGAGCGAAAGTAGCTATAGATTTTAACTCCTTTCATTTTTGAAAAATATCCTGACATTCAAACAGCTACGCTACCGCTGAAGATGTATTTCCCGTTAGAAAAGGAATCAGAGTTCGTAGGGGAATCCAAAAATGCGTTTCTGCCCATAATCCAACTAGAATGATGAAATGAAAATCCATACCGCTAAAGGGAAGTTTGCTGAGGTCTGACGATGAATCCCGAACTGTGAGAGTTGTGAAAAGATGAAGACCATAATCCAAAATTTATTAAAAATGAAAATTGAAGTGCGTAGTTGATAAGTTACATATATATATATACATAATACAACTTCTCGAAAGCTCTGTGATAAAACAAAAAGCCTACCCTGTTAAACCAGCATTCTCCTTCAACCCCCCCCCCCCCCCCCTTTTATGCTTGTTTTACTTGGTTATCGAAGGCGTGATTGAATTCTGGGGTGGGTGTTCTACTCCGGTTCACCAAAAGTATAGGTAGGACTTGCTTAGTGGTGGCTTCTTTATGAGCAAGCACCCTATATAAGATGAAGATGGTATTTAAAGATTCATATATGAAATGATGTTTTTATTCAACTAAGTTAGAGATAATTCAATAAAAGTAAAAAGTAATAAAAGTCCCTTCTGTCGAGATACTCTCTTTCGTAGGCGAATTAGTAGCACAGCCCTTCCCAGCGCGTTTTCCACCCTTGCCTCTGACTCTTCGTTTGGTGCGAAAATTTGTGATCGAAATTCGGAGTTGCAGCCCCTTCTTTGAAATTTACCTCTCTTGCCGAGATTTCTGAGAAGAGTATCGTTGAGGTGAATTTATTCTTCTGATCTAATTGTTAATTTATTCTGACTCCATATCGACGGAGAGTATATCAACAGGACGGGTTTATATATCATTTCATTTCGACTTATCTAAATTTGCTCGCGCAATCTTAGCATAAGTACGAAAATAAATTAAAATTTTTTTTACAAAAGTTAGAATTGGAGTGCTACATATAATATATATATATATATATAAATATATATATATATATTATATATATATTATATAGTTATATATATATATATATATATATATATATATAGTATTATATTTATATATATATATATATATATTATATATATATATATATATATATATATATATATATATACAGTGGCGAACTAAGTGCAGTTGCGCCCCCCCGCGACTTATTTTGTGCGCCCCCTTTAGTCATGGACGGAGTGGATAATTAATTAATGAAGAAAGAATTAAAAGAGGGAATCTTTCAAAGATAGTTGATTTAATTTTTTTACGGAAAAAAACTTACAACTATTTAATTATTAGGAAAAATTTACGTTAATCAATAAGAAATTATGTATGTACATGGTTAAAGGTCACTCTTTATGATAGCTGATGTTCTTTCCTCTTCTGTGATACAACCATTACCATAACCAGTTGACGTATCAGTTGATTTTGAGCAAGACACCCAATCTGTAAGAATAAATGGGATCTATAACCTTTGATATTATTATTGATTATTATTATGATTATTTATTATTATTATATATATTATCTATTATTATTATTATTTATTATTATTATTTATTATTATTATTATTCATTATTATTATCATTTATTTAAACTCCCACGCGGATTCAAAAAAAAAATATACTATAAAAATATTCAAATATCAATTTATTATTTTATTATATATATATGTAAAGAACAAGTTATGTCATTTTTTAAAGCTTCACAATTTTTACATTTATTTCTAAGTAAAAAAACTCGTCCGAATATGTTTAATTCGTATAAAATTAGGAAAAAGTGAAAAAGTAGCGGAAATAACTAAGGTTCCTAATTATAAATATATATTATATATATATATAATAAGTATATATATATATATAATATATAATATAATATTATTAATTATATATAATATATATATATAATATATATATATATATTATAAAAATTATATTTTTGCATAATTTTCGATAGAAGAGGCTCTTGACGCCACCAGACTATTTTTAGTTTTTTTACACTAAAGTACTATAATATTTAAAATAGAGAACTATATTTACCTTTAATAATTGTTCTTCCGGTTGACGAATTCCGAAGTTCATTAGAGTTATTAGAGTAAACGATTGGAAGGCCTTCCTAAATACTCTTTTGGAGAACAATTACTTAAATTATCATTAATTAAGACAGTTATTAAGACAAGATGATGATTTATTATTACGGATAGGAATTTCCAAAGGTTTTTGAAAGGGTTTCCTCTCATTTTAAAGGACTCGTTAATCCTTACTTTAATTAACTTAAACTTTATACAAGTTAACTTTAACCGTCTTAAAGAAGCTGTGATCGAAGTGGCATAACTTATTGAAAACTGCCGTGATCAATTTAATTAACATTAATAAAAAGAAAAAGACACTTATTGTTTATCTTTCACTTTAAATTACTAAACGGAGTGTATTTTAAATACATAATACACAATACTAGTTCTATACTGACAAGTTACTAGCAGAATACTGACGAAGTACACAATACACAATACGTGTTGACTAAGTACGTAAGAACGGCATACTGTTCAAATACTGGAAATTCATATACTGACCGCGTTGGTGTCATGTGACCTGGCGGATGAATATTACTGTAATATTTAAGTCGAAATTTTACTGTGATTTATTTTTACTGTGGTTTAATATTTAATGACGAAAAATGTACAATTTCATGAATAATTTTTCACACACTCCGGGCAGAGGATTGCTTCAAAAAGAAGCAATACAATACCCTTTGTGTTTACTTAAGCTGTGTGCTTGCGTTTCCTTTAATTTTATTTATTTCATTAGTTAAAAAATATTTTTTTTTTTACTTTTTTCTTTTTACTTAAAACCTTAAATCTACCTTAAAATTACCCTAAACCAATCTTAATATTTTATTTATGCAATTTAATTTATAGATCAGCTAAATTGGATTGCATAAACTGCCTCTGTTTAAGAGCAGCTTTTCTCATAGGTCTTTTTGTATTGGCATTACTATTATTATTATTATTATTATTATTACCAGAAGTACCAGGTCTGTTGCTGTTGTCATCCTGTACAGGTGTTGTAGGTACAGGTGTTACATTTGATAAACTACCACCTCCTGTATTTAATTCGAGGGGGTAAAGGTTGCTGATTGAATGCAATCCTACTTCACCAGAACCTGTTTTTAATTTGACTGATCTGATGTTATTATCGTGACCAATTATAACATCCAACACTCTACCTAATTTCCAAAATGGGCGTGGTTTATTGATGTCCTTTATTAGCACCACATCACCCATTTTTACTTTATCTTCCCAAATACCCTGAAACAAGTGTCTAGACCGTTCCCGGAGACTTAGGAGATATTCCTCATGCCACAAACACCTGAACTCTTCATAGAGTTCATTTTGTTTTATGAGGGTAGAATCCAGTACCTCCTTGTTGGGTGCACTGCCCATCTGATATTCTATATCAAAATTACTTTTAAATATTAAATTACTATTAAACATGACTTTCAAAAAACAATTGGGCGTTATTGCCTCCAACTCAGAGGTACCAGATCTATAGGTTAGGGGTCTGGAATTGATGGCATTTTCTATGTCAGACAGAGTAGTTAGAAGCTCAAAATAGGTCACTTTACTCTTTCCAACAGCTTTATACAGACACTGTTTCATTACTTTTATTAACCTTTCCCAATGGCTACCTTGCCATGGAGAAAAAAGGTTAATTTTTACATGTTTGATCTGATTTTTATCAAACTCCTCCTTGAAAGCATTGGTATTAAAGGACTCTTCTATTATATTGCACCCTTTATTAAAATATAAAGCATTGTCACTATAGATGTACGATGGTATACTAAATTTGTTACAAAACCTTTTGAAGGCTAACAGAAAGTCAGAGGTGTTCATAGAGGGTACTAGTTCTAAGTGTACAGCTCTGATGTTTAAGCAAGTGAAAATTAAGATGTACATTTTCTCTAACTTTGAGGTGTTGTTTTTGACATATACATGAGAGGTGAAATCAATACCTGTGTGTTGGTAAGGTTTTATGAGATTCATGTGTGTTCTAGGTATGTCAGTGAAACGTGGGTACCTGTAAGAAAGAGCATTGTACTTCTTGCATGTAATGCACTCTAATAAAACAGATCTTACTGCAGCTCTACCCTTAGGTATCCACACACCTTGATTTCTGATGTAATTAAGAGTAGTACCAATGCCAAGGTGCTTTACTTGCTCATGGGCATATTTAATAAATAGCAATGTAAAGCCATGATTTCTTCCCATTAATATGGGATTAGCTTGTTCATAGCTAATAAGAAGAGCCTTATTAATCCTGCCCTTACTTCTTAAATAGCCTTTTTCGTCAAGGAAAAGATTCAAGTTCAAAACTAAGGGAGGAATTTCTGAGTCTTTCAAGGAAGTTACTTTTACCTTCTGTTTATATTCATTTAAAAAATTAATTTCATTAGCAAAGGATTGAAGTTGATTTATTTTAAGCCAATACCTTACAGACTTTTGCTGGTAATCTATATTTACTTTAATTTTACTAAGCCATTTAAAAATCCAGGCAGTGATTCTTAAGACTTTTCTATAGCATGAATATTTACTTACATCTAAAATACTAATACATGAATTATTAACAATATTTATATTTACCATTAATAGAGGTAAGGATTCTTGTGGTACACTCAACAATGGATACTGGGGCCAATTGTCTAAATCATTGGTTAACCAAACAGGACCATGATACCACAGAGCAAATATTTCTTTGTATTTTTTAAAAGTTAAACCCCTAGTTAAAAAATCACCAGGATTTTCTGCTGTATTTACATATTTATAGTACACATTTACCTTGTACTTCTTACTGATGGAAGTAATTAAGCCATCCATTTCATTTATTCTATTTTTTAAAAACTTAGATTTTACTTTGGTTTGTCTGGTTAATAACCAGCTCAAAACTACTTGTGAATCCACAGCAATATTAATGAATTCAAAATAAATATTACTGTATGCTTCCAGAATATTGGGTAAGCATTTTAAGGCCAAAATAACCCCCATTAGCTCCAGGGAAGGAATACTTAACTCCCTAGGCCTATTGGCAGGAGCTACCTTGGATTTAGCAAATATAAAGGAGCTTTTGTTATTATCATCCACTCCATAACATACAAATCCATAAACACTATCAGAACTGTCACAAAAAAGATGCAAGCCATACTTATTCCCTTCAGAAAGAGCCCTCCTAGGTATTGCAATCGTATCCAGATGTTCGCAGTTATTGCGTAGTTTATACCACTCTTTTAGTATCTCATCAGGCACTCTTTCATCCCAAGCCAAATTATGCTGCCACACTTGTCTCATCAACAATTTACCCCTAACCAAAATAGGAAGAGCAAAGTTGAGAGGGTCGAAAAGCTTGGAAATCTCAGACAACAATTGACGCTTGGTTGAAATACTCTCCAGATATTCTACTTTATTGATATGCACACAGTCAGTCACTACATTGAAACTATATCCCAAGATCTTTTCATAACAACTAGAATGCTCTACAAAGGAGTTTTCTTCCTTGAACTTAACACGCAAAGCATCTGAGTTGCTATTCCAAGATCTCAAGATAAAACCCCCTTCTTCCATTCGTTTCTTACATTGATGATATATACCTACTATCTCACTTTCTTCTTGCATGCTTGTAAATATTAAATTATCCACATAGAAGCCTGAGGATAATATTTCAGTACATCTATCATGTGGATACTTAGAAGCATGATATTTCATAATATAATGCAAGATAAATGGGGAAGATGTAAACCCAAATATTAAAGTGAGGTACCTATAAGCTTCTAGTTGCCCGTTATTAAACCACAAGAAAGTGAACCTATTCATGTCCACTTCATCTTTTAACCTAATCATCAAAAACGCCTGTTTTACATCGCTTATCACAACAGTACGATTCGTTCTGAACACAAGTAGTAGTTTTAAAAGTGAATTCATAAGGTCATAGCCACTGTAAGCTGCTTCATTCAAAGATGGAAGAGTTTTATTACTTTTAAGTGAACAATTAAAAACTGGTCTTATTTTAGTGGTTACTTGTTCCGTTTGCCTTATTATAGGTCGATGAGGAATGAATTTGTATTTACTAATATCTGAAGCTGCATTATATTTTTATTTACTTTTTCAATTTTTTTATCATTCAATTGATCTTCAAAGACCTTATTGTATTTACTTATTAAATTATTTTGAGTTAATTTATTAAACACTCTATTTGCTATATTTAAAGATATTTTAAAATTATTAGGAACTAATTCTATTTTGTCTTCATACCAAGGAAGGCTTACATGATAATGGTTGTCTTTGAAAATCATATTCTGATTAAATAATTGCACTTGACATTTATCTACAGTGTTCAGAATGTCTTCGTCCTGCTTGATACCTAAAGATTCCAGGCTAAACAGATTTTCCAAACCATTGTCAATATCTGAATCAATAAATTGCTCAATGGGGTTAAAATAACTTTTGGATGGTTCTAACACGAAATACACTTGTGTATTCAGCCTTCTGTTATTACATTTAGAATCATTTTTAGGAATTATGGCATTATTTGTTTCAACTTTTGACTGAGTTATGAAATTACTAACTTTATTACTTTTTCTGGTTTCAACCAAACGTACAATCTGTTCTCTACTTAAAAAATTATAAATATTACCTATTGGAATTAATTTATTATTGCCAATATGCAAACAATGACCACTTGCAAAAGTTACAGTCTGAAAGGATGGAAACAAGTCTATTATTTCTATTCCAAGCAAAACATCTATTTTAATATGACTATTTACATTAGGATTATTAAAATTATTGTCTGCAAAATTTAAACCATTACGTTTCATATTATTTATAACATCTGAAATGCCATCTACTTTATAATTTATATTTAATTCATCATCTATAAGAAAAGGAATGAAAACTATTCTTTTAAAAACTCTTACGCCAATCAATGTTTGATGAAACCTTTTAATTTTAGAACCAATGAAAGTTTGAACCTCATATTCTATTATAGGAAGACTATTTATATTAGTTATTAGCTTTTCAGCAGCTTCTCTTGATATATAAGACCTACTTGAAGCTGTATCGATTAAACATCTGAAAGCTTTTTCTTTACCATTGAAAACCATATTTAAAGAAGTGGTAGGCGGAATATATTCATTCTCTAAACTTTGATGAAAAGTTATGCAATGATTGGTCGTTGTATTTACCACCTCACTATTATTAACATTACACAATGGTTGTATGTGTGATCTACTTCCACATTTACACGGAAACCTCATTTTATTATTATTACCAAAACATTGTGCTTGTGGATGATTGCCAGCACACTTTTCGCATAACCCCAACTCTTTTACTCTATTAATTCTGCCTTCAAAATTGCTATACACAGGACAAAGTCCTAAAGAATGAGGCCCAGAACATAATTTACACTTTTTTTCAACCTCTTTTACTTTACTCGAGGTTTGAAAATTTGCCAAAGAATGTTGTTTACTTGTAGCATTATTTTGAGATGTTTTTTCTTTTTGAGTAGTAACAAGTGTATTTTTGCTTTTGAGTTTGGCACTTACTGTTCTTTCTGAGGAAGAACTAGTACTAATTAAGGTTTTAACTATATCCTGATAATTGTCAAGAATTTCATTAATATCAGGATAATTGTGCCCTACTTTTCTTATCAGGTCCTTCAAAAATACTTTAGGTAGCTTTTTTACTACTATATGTGACAACAAACAACAGCCTGGACTCTTTGAGATTGTAAAATCCAATTTATGCACTTTAAGATCGTAAATAATAGCCCTGATTTTATTTAATGCATTTTTTAAGGATAAAAAATCTTTATCATATTTGGATTCTATATTAATAGCTATCAAAGAGGCAAACAAGTCATTTGTTATAGTTGTTACATCCAAATATTCAGCTTTCAACAATTCTAATGCTACTTTATAATGTTCAGGTATGATTGATAAATGTGAGACAATACTTAAAGGATAGTCCCTCAAAAAACTTAAAAGGTACATAAATTTAACAGAATCATTAAGTTTAGGGTTATTTCCAACAATATTCATAAACTGATTTAAAAAAACTTGAAAACTAATTTTATTTAAATTTCCATCAAAAATAGAACAACTCATTGTGGGCAATTTTACATTAGTAGTGTGATCAATGTTATTTAAGGCTTCCACAAAACTATCAGAAATATTAGGTTCTGTCTTAGCAGTCTCTTTACTTAAAATAAATTCATTAAACACACTTAATTTAATTTCTAATTCTAAATAATAATCACTTTGACTTTCTATTTCAGAGTCCATATTTAGGCCTTCAAGCTCAGATTCCATCAATACATCAATCATGCTTTCATCAATTTCTTTGATTTTTAACATCAAATTATTTATTTCATTTATTTGAGATTTGCAAAAAATAATACCCAAACTGTCATTAGTTTTCAATTCATTCAATTTATTTACTATTTTAGTAATTCGAGTCTTTATATTAGACCTCAACTTTTTAAATTTGATAAATTTGTCCATTTTGTTCAAAAATGCTTAATTCTAAAATATTTGCTTATAAATATACCTGATATTGTGTCACCAATATGAATTAAAAAATATATAGGCCTACAACTACCCTAGGCTTTCAAAAAACTTTTGTCAAAAACTGAATTTCAGTCCTAGGGTAGCCTATATTACAAACACTATTTTTTTTATTTTCATAAAATTTACCAAAATTTTCAAGGAAAACGCAAACACACTGCTTTGTTTATATTACAAAACATTAATCACTAGAAATAATTATATTATTATTACAAATAAGCTTCAATAATGCGGTCAAAATTAAATACATTATTAACAACACAATGACAACAATATACTGAATATATCGATTATTTAAAGTATGATATTTTAATCGATATCACAAAAATATCGATTATTTAAACTATGATATTATAATCGATATCACAAAAATATCGATTATTTGGAAGAATGATATTATAAATATCGATTATTGAAAATAATATAGCAATATTAAAATCGATTATCCTATTACTATAAAAAAGACTATTTACAAAAACCTTTCAATACCAATGGAATTCCCTACCATTTTTGAACACGTGATTTAATTTATTGCGCCACATGTAACGCATGCGCAGAACTTTAATTTAATAACTTTTAAGTTTCTACACAAGTTTAAATTTTTATTAACTTTTCACTTTTAATTAAAGCACTTGTTCAATTAATTAGGTAATTAACTTTTCAAATTATGCACTTGAAGAAATGTTAAAAAGTTAAGGGTTTTTTAATAACAAAATTTTCAATGTCTAAGGCTTTGAAGTAACCTTTTTAAATTAAGTAAAGCGATCGCATAGATCGCAAACCCTTTCAAATATGATCAAAATTTATTTTTGGCATATTTCGATAGAAGAGGCTCTTGACGCCACCAGACTATTTTTAGTTTTTTTACACTAAAGTACTATAATATTTAAAATAGAGAACTATATTTACCTTTAATAATTGTTCTTCCGGTTGACGATTTTCGAAGTTCATTAGAGTTATTAGAGTAAACGATTGGAAGGCCTTCCTAAATACTCTTTTGGAGAACAATTACTTAAATTATCATTAATTAAGACAGTTATTAAGACAAGATGATGATTTATTATTACGGATAGGAATTTCCAAAGGTTTTTGAAAGGGTTTCCTCTCATTTTAAAGGATTCGTTAATCCTTACTTTAATTAACTTAAACTTTATACAAGTTAACTTTAACCGTCTTAAAGAAGCTGTGATCGAAGTGGCATAACTTATTGAAAACTGCCGTGATCAATTTATTAACATTAATAAAAAGAAAAAGACACTTATTGTTTATCTTTCACTTTAAGTTACTAAACGGAGTGTATTTTAAATACATAATACACAATACTAGTTCTATACTGACAAGTTACTAGCAGAATACTGACGGAGTACACAATACACAATACGTGTTGACTAAGTACGTAAGAACGGCATACTGTTCAAATACTGGAAATTCATATACTGACCGCGTTGGTGTCATGTGACCTGGCGGATGAATATTACTGTAATATTTAAGTCGAAATTTTACTGTGATTTATTTTTACTGTGGTTTAATATTTAATGACGAAAAATGTACAATTTCATGAATAATTTTTCACACACTCCGGGCAGAGGATTGCTTCAAAAAGAAGCAATACAATACCCTTTGTGTTTACTTAAGCTTAAAAGTAAAAAAGAAGCGTGGTTAAATCAAGGTGTATACCAAGTTGAAATTTTCAAATTCCCTGTGTTTTCCCTGTTTTTTCCCTGTTCTTCCAAAATTTTCCCTGGACTAAATAAATGATAAACATGACTTTTATCTTTGGTTATCAATAAGGAAGGTGGAAAATGAAAACCTCCAAGCGCCGGCCTCTAACGATCCAACATTTCGGCTTTGTGCATCTTACTCGCAAGAAAGAATTTTGCCTTCCAAATATCGGCACACGTAGATACCATTAAAAAGTCATGCAGTGCACACGCAAACACACACATCATTCTCACTCCAGAGCATCACTAAAGGCTTAATAAATCCGCTCGCCAGACCATGATGACACAATTTGGTTAAGCAAACCGTAACTGCCCCACTGGGTACTGGTTGCAATTACATTCTAACAGTTTGCAAAGGACAATTAATTTGCTGCATCAGGTTCCATCCAACTATAATGTTGCTTTAAGTACACTAAAACGAGTCTTCTCTTTTAGCAAGGCAAAAGATGTAAAGAAAGCTGAAATAATGTGGAGTTTGTTAATCAAGCTCCATATTTCCAAAGAGCTTCCCTGATTGTTGCCAATAACAATTTAGTAAAGATGTTTCCTGATTCGGCAGATAGCTCAGTCCCTTTGGTGTTGAAGCAAGGATAAACTTATCCTATTTATGTGTACTAGGTGATTTTGGTTAGCTTCATTTACGTTACTACAATAAAATGGCGAGGTGATAAGTTGAGAGAAATACTTCTTATATATCAATATCCTATGATGAGGCTTTAAATAAAATTGCATCATAAGAACTTCTAATGTGAAATATACATGTGAGGTTTGAAGACTTAACTACTGGTCTAATAACCACTCGTTATCTTACTTCTCAGTTCCTTACCGACACTCGAGCTGAGAATCTTTTGGAAAATCTCAAGCAGGGGCTTGGGTCAGCTGTTGACCTCAACTTACTTGGGGTAAATTTTGAAACTTTTTAAATTTCAATGCATATTTTGACCTAATGTCAACTGGAAAATGTTGTCTTTGTTGAAAGCAGAATTAAATACCTAAAGTAGAATTAAATACCTGTTCCGAAGCTCCAAGATTGATTGTATTTGGAAAGTTTTTTCTTTGCATTCATATATTGTTCCATTTGAGGGTATTTCCAATCATAATTGACTAATAAAAAGTCTTAAAATGTTACCCATACCTTTAAAAGAATATGTTTTCTATATCGTGAGCTTCTATTTATTTAAACGATTCTTCAACTAGAAGGGGAACAACTCATGAGGAGGCGTAAATCTGAACAGGCTCTTGCGCTAAGAGTTTCCTGTCTTAAACTTTAGTTTCACACACCAAAGGGAGGAAATATGTTACTTGTGCACCCATTATGCTTTTTAGTTCGAAAATTGACCTTCGATTTGTTACTTTCCCTCAATCGAACCTTTCGAACGTAACCAGTGGATAAGAAGATCCTGGATGTGCGAAATTGAAAAATTCAATGTGTTTGAACAGCAGATCAGAAAATCAGGTATTTTAACAGGATTACCCTTATCTTACACTGCAAAGTTTCTTTTTTTTTTCCACACTACTAACGCAAGAAAACCCCATATAGTCGCTCGTCAGTATGGAAAAGGATCCCTCTAAATTGTAATATGCTTTTTCAATATACCTCAACGTGAAGACCTAACATTTGACAGCTACATCTATTCTTGGTAAATGATGTACATCCTTTTCACCTTTCACTAGCTCCCCTTTTAATTACAACTTTTTAATGAAAAGAATCCACTTCTAAAACCCCTTTTCTCTCACCCCCCATTGAGCACCCCAATTTCTTTATTCTCACAACCTCCTCCTCTTATTGTTCAGCTAATGAAGTACACTTATCTTACCAAGACACACCAACAGCACAGTTTTATCAACGCTTGTATTCCGCCGCACCAGCGTTATTTTCGCCTCTCTTAATAACTTTCTATAAAATAACACGCTAAAATTAACTCGAGTTTTTGTAATTATGTGATCAAATATAAAACATTGTCCTCCTTCTCGCACGCCACTATTATCTCTGAGCCAGAAAATATGGACTCTGTAAATCAATATTCCTTCTTAATCATACACGGGACAGCAATCAACAAGAAGGAATTAGGGATTGACCAATCTTCAGCTGCTACATTTTTTCCTATTTTTTTTTTTGCACCTCACCCCTTCCAACAGACGTTTCTGCTTCTTCAATATGGGGGCAACCCCTAACGCAATTTTCCTCCTGCCACTTTTTCAGTTTAATGCTTTAATACTTCTCCTTCTACGAATGGCTGCAACCTCCAGAATATTTTTTAAAATTTAGAAGAAGATTGTATGTTATTCTTGCAAGTACTTATCCAGAAGTAAGTAGTAGAAAGAAGTCCTCTTAAATATTCCATCACAACGGCATAATTGTTTGTCACCAAGGTAATGCTTTTTCTAATAACTGAAAGAACGTTAATGTGTGTGTTGAAAACTTTCTTGATATCTAGCAAATTGGAAATGGTTCGACGCTGATTATGAATTGAAAGAGGATTATGAACTTTTGATCTCAAATTCCTCATGTCCTTGGAACTTCTGAAAAATTTTGGTTGAGAAGGAAGATACATTCTAGTAACATTTTCATTGAAATTTTTCAAAATGTTAACGTTTAAAAAAGAAACAAAAATACTTTGTACACTGATTCTTTCTTTATTTCATGGGAATGCTTCTGTAGAGAGAGTTTCTCGCGACACACAAACATTGTCTTAACAAGCAAATTTGCGTGAGGAGTCAATTGTTTGCTAAAAGGAGTTATGCTGAAGAAAGAAAAAATACTGGAGGGTTTGAATTATATGTATTACCAATGAGATTGATGTCATAACTGCGCAAATGCTTTCTCAGAGTATAAAAGCATACTAAAAAAGAAAAACATATGGCCCAAGCGCAAAACCTCTGGAAGGTGCAAAAAAAAGGAAATTAGCAGCTGAGATTAAAGAGGCTGAAAGAAGTTAAGAGAAATATTGTCAAAGAGACTGAAAAACAACTTCATATTTTAGAAAAGAAAAAATAGCTTTTCTTAAACAGTTATAAAACTTCTTTTTTTTAAGATTAATGTACTTATTTAGTAGGTTTAGTTTAGAATTAAATAATTTTGTTATTTGTTTTAGAGAAAAGGAAAAATATTTTTATTTTATTTTAGAGAAAAGAAAATGTGCAAATGTTTTTATATTTTTGTGTACCTTTGTTTTTGTAATTTTTATTTTGAATAAAGTAAAAGAAAAGGGAAAAATGAAAGCAAAAGCAGGGACCTGGTAAACATATTTGGCAGATATTTAGAAAATTAATTGATTGTGTTTATAACTTTAGCTATATAAATAATTTTGGAAGTCTGTTTAAAAATTTTTCAATGCAAATATAAATTTCACTTGTAAAATGTCAAATTGTATGATGTCCATTTAATTTGTGAAGCTGGTCAAGAAAATTTGGTTTACTGGGATGGCTTAGAGCTGGGCTTTGGGAGGGTTTTCAATTTTTCCGCCACAATTTCCTTATTGATAACAAGATCAAAATCATGTTTTTTAATCATTTATTTTAGTCCAGGGAAAATTTTTGAAAAACAGGGAGAAAAAACAGAGAAAACACAGAGAATTTGAAAATTTAAACTTGGTATACACCTTGTTTTATATATATATATATATATATATATATATATATATATATATATATATACGTCTCTCTATATATAGAATATAAAGAGAATATATATATATATATATATATATATATATATATATTGTGAAAAATTATTCATGAAATTGTACATTTTTCGTCATTAAATATTAAACCACAGTAAAAATAAATCACAGTAAAATTTCGACTTAAATATTACAGTAATATTCATCCGCCAGGTCACATGACACCAACGCGGTCAGTATATGAATTTCCAGTATTTGAACAGTATGCCGTTCTTACGTACTTAGTCAACACGTATTGTGTATTGTGTACTCAGTCAGTATTCTGCTAGTAACCTGTCAGTATAGAACTAGTATTGTGTATTATGTATAAATACACTCCGTTTAGTAACTTAAAGTGAAAGATAAACAATAAGTGTCTTTTTCTTTTTATTAATGTTAATTAAATTGATCACGGCAGTTTTCAATAAGTTATGCCACTTCGATCACAGCTTCTTTAAGACGGTTAAAGTTAACTTGTATAAAGTTTAAGTTAATTAAAGTAAGGATTAACGAATCCTTTAAAATGAGAGGAAACCCTTTCAAAAACCTTTGGAAATTCCTATCCGTAATAATAAATCATCATCTTGTCTTAATTAATGATAATTTAAGTAATTGTTCTCCAAAAGAGTATTTAGGAAGGCCTTCCAATCGTTTACTCTAATAACTCTAATGAACTTCGAAAATCGTCAACCGGAAGAACAATTATTAAAGGTAAATATAGTTCTCTATTTTAAATATTATAGTACTTTAGTGTAAAAAACTAAAAATAGTCTGGTGGCGTCAAGAGCCTCTTCTATCGAAAATTATGCAAAAATATAATTTTTGATATATTTGAAAGGGTTTGCGATCTATGCGATCGCTTTACTTAATTTAAAAAGGTTACTTCAAAGCCTTAGACATTGAAAATTTTGTTATTAAAAAACCCTTAACTTTTTAACATTTCTTCAAGTGCATAATTTGAAAAGTTAATTACCTAATTAATTGAACAAGTGCTTTAATTAAAAGTGAAAAGTTAATAAAAATTTAAACTTGTGTAGAAACTTAAAAGTTATTAAATTAAAGTTCTGCGCATGCGTTACATGTGGCGCAATAAATTAAATCACGTGTTCAAAATGGTAGGGAATTCCATTGGTATTGAAAGGTTTTTGTAAATAGTCTTTTTTATAGTAATAGGATAATCGATTTTAATATTGCTATATTATTTTCAATAATCGATATTTATAATATCATTCTTCCAAATAATCGATATTTTTGTGATATCGATTATAATATCATAGTTTAAATAATCGATATTTTTGTGATATCGATTAAAATATCATACTTTAAATAATCGATATATTCAGTATATTGTTGTCATTGTGTTGTTAATAATGTATTTAATTTTGACCGCATTATTGAAGCTTATTTGTAATAATAATATAATTATTTCTAGTGATTAATGTTTTGTAATATAAACAAAGCAGTGTGTTTGCGTTTTCCTTGAAAATTTTGGTAAATTTTATGAAAATAAAAAAAATAGTGTTTGTAATATAGGCTACCCTAGGACTGAAATTCAGTTTTTGACAAAAGTTTTTTGAAAGCCTAGGGTAGTTGTAGGCCTATATAATTTTTAATTCATATTGGTGACACAATATCAGGTATATTTATAAGCAAATATTTTAGAATTAAGCATTTTTGAACAAAATGGACAAATTTATCAAATTTAAAAAGTTGAGGTCTAATATAAAGACTCGAATTACTAAAATAGTAAATAAATTGAATGAATTGAAAACTAATGACAGTTTGGGTATTATTTTTTGCAAATCTCAAATAAATGAAATAAATAATTTGATGTTAAAAATCAAAGAAATTGATGAAAGCATGATTGATGTATTGATGGAATCTGAGCTTGAAGGCCTAAATATGGACTCTGAAATAGAAAGTCAAAGTGATTATTATTTAGAATTAGAAATTAAATTAAGTGTTTTTAATGAATTTATTTTAAGTAAAGAGACTGCTAAGACAGAACCTAATATTTCTGATAGTTTTGTGGAAGCCTTAAATAACATTGATCACACTACTAATGTAAAATTGCCCACAATGAGTTGTTCTATTTTTGATGGAAATTTAAATAAAATTAGTTTTCAAGTTTTTTTAAATCAGTTTATGAATATTGTTGGAAATAACCCTAAACTTAATGATTCTGTTAAATTTATGTACCTTTTAAGTTTTTTGAGGGACTATCCTTTAAGTATTGTCTCACATTTATCAATCATACCTGAACATTATAAAGTAGCATTAGAATTGTTGAAAGCTGAATATTTGGATGTAACAACTATAACAAATGACTTGTTTGCCTCTTTGATAGCTATTAATATAGAATCCAAATATGATAAAGATTTTTTATCCTTAAAAAATGCATTAAATAAAATCAGGGCTATTATTTACGATCTTAAAGTGCATAAATTAGATTTTACAATCTCAAAGAGTCCAGGCTGTTGTTTGTTGTCACATATAGTAGTAAAAAAGCTACCTAAAGTATTTTTGAAGGACCTGATAAGAAAAGTAGGGCACAATTATCCTGATATTAATGAAATTCTTGACAATTATCAGGATATAGTTAAAACCTTAATTAGTACTAGTTCTTCCTCAGAAAGAACAGTAAGTGCCAAACTCAAAAGCAAAAATACACTTGTTACTACTCAAAAAGAAAAAACATCTCAAAATAATGCTACAAGTAAACAACATTCTTTGGCAAATTTTCAAACCTCGAGTAAAGTAAAAGAGGTTGAAAAAAAGTGTAAACTATGTTCTGGGCCTCATTCTTTAGGACTTTGTCCTGTTTATAGCAATTTTGAAGGCAGAATTAATAGAGTAAAAGAGTTGGGGTTATGCGAAAAGTGTGCTGGCAATCATCCACAAGCACAATGTTTTGGTAATAATAATAAAATGAGGTTTCCGTGTAAATGTGGAAGTAGATCACACATACAACCATTGTGTAATGTTAATAATAGTGAGGTGGTAAATACAACGACCAATCATTGCATAACTTTTCATCAAAGTTTAGAGAATGAATATATTCCGCCTACCACTTCTTTAAATATGGTTTTCAATGGTAAAGAAAAAACTTTAAGATGTTTGATAGATACAGCTTCTAGTAGGTCTTATATTTCAAGAGAAGCTGCTGAAAAGCTAATACCTAATATAAATAGTCTTCCTATAATAGAATATGAGGTTCAAACTTTCATTGGCTCTAAAATTAAAAGGTTTCATCAAACATTAATTGGTGTAAGAGTTTTTAAAAGAATAGTTTTCATTCCTTTTCTTATAGATGATGAATTAAATATAAATTATAAAGTAGATGGCATTTCAGATGTTATAAATAATATGAAACGTAATGGTTTAAATTTTGCAGACAATAATTTTAATAATCCTAATGTAAATAGTCATATTAAAATAGATGTTTTACTTGGAATAGAAATAATAGACTTGTTTCCATCCTTTCAGACTGTAACTTTTGCAAGTGGTCATTGTTTACATATTGGCAATAATAAATTAATTCCAATAGGTAATATTTATAATTTTTTAAGTAGAGAACACAGATGGTAACGTTTTGGTTGAAACCAGAAAAGTAATAAATGTTAGTAATTATTCATAACTCAGTCAAAAGTTGAAACAAATAATGCCTTAATTCCTAAAAATGATTCTGAATGTAATAACAGAAGGCTGAATACACAAGTGTATTTCGTGTTAGAACCATCCAAAAGTTATTTTAACCCCATTGAGCAATTTATTGATTCAGATATTGACAATGGTTTGGAAAATCTGTTTAGCCTGGAATCTTTAGGTATCAAGCAAGACGAAGACATTCTGAACACTGTAGATAAATGTCAAGTGCAATTATTTAATCAGAATATGATTTTCAAAGACAACCATTATCATGTAAGCCTTCCTTGGTATGAAGACAAAATAGAATTAGTTCCTAATAATTTTAAAATATCTTTAAATATAGCAAATAGAGTGTTTAATAAATTAACTCAAAATAATTTAATAAGTAAATACAATAAGGTCTTTGAAGATCAATTGAATGATGGAATAATTGAAAAAGTAAATATAAATTTTAATGATGCTTCAGATATTAGTAAATATAAATTCATTCCTCATCGACCTATAATAAGGCAAACGGAACAAGTAACCACTAAAATAAGACCAGTTTTTAATTGTTCACTTAAAAGTAATAAAACTCTTCCATCTTTGAATGAAGCAGCTTACAGTGGCTATGACCTTATGAATTCACTTTTAAAACTACTACTTGTGTTCAGAACGAATCGTACTGTTGTGATAAGCGATGTAAAACAGGCGTTTTTGATGATTAGGTTAAAAGATGAAGTGGACATGAATAGGTTCACTTTCTTGTGGTTTAATAACGGGCAACTAGAAGCTTATAGGTACCTCACATTAATATTTGGGTTTACATCTTCCCCATTTATCTTGCATTATATTATGAAATATCATGCTTCTAAGTATCCACATGATAGATGTACTGAAATATTATCCTCAGGCTTCTATGTGGATAATTTAATATTTACAAGCATGCAAGAAGAAAGTGAGATAGTAGGTATATATCATCAATGTAAGAAACGAATGGAAGAAGGGGGTTTTATCTTGAGATCTTGGAATAGCAACTCAGATGCTTTGCGTGTTAAGTTCAAGGAAGAAAACTCCTTTGTAGAGCATTCTAGTTGTTATGAAAAGATCTTGGGATATAGTTTCAATGTGGTGACTGACTGTATGCATATCAATAAAGTAGAATATCTGGAGAGTATTTCAACCAAGCGTCAATTGTTGTCTGAGATTTCCAAGCTTTTCGACCCTCTCAACTTTGCTCTTCCTATTTTGGTTAGGGGTAAATTGTTGATGAGACAAGTGTGGCAGCATAATTTGGCTTGGGATGAAAGAGTGCCTGATGAGATACTAAAATGAAATGAAATATCAATGGTTAACATGATAGATGATAGAAATCTGAATTCTAGTGATTATAACTACCTATATGGCTTTGCATCTTTTTTTGTGACAGTTCTGATAGTGTTTATGGATTTGTATGTTATGGAGTGGATGATAATAACAAAAGCTCCTTTATATTTGCTAAATCCAAGGTAGCTCCTGCCAATAGGCCTAGGGAGTTAAGTATTCCTTCCCTGGAGCTAATGGGGGTTATTTTGGCCTTAAAATGCTTACCCAATATTTTGGAAGCATACAATAATATTTATTTTGAATTCATTAATATTGCTGTGGATTCACAAGTAGTTTTGAGCTGGTTATTAACCAGACAAACCAAAGTAAAATCTAAGTTTTTAAAAAATAGAATAAATGAAATGGATGGGTTAATTACTTCCATCAGTAAGAAGTACAAGGTAAATGTGTACTATAAATATGTAAATACAGCAGAAAATCCTGGTGATTTTTTAACTAGGGGTTTAACTTTTAAAAAATACAAAGAAATATTTGCTCTGTGGTATCATGGTCCTGTTTGGTTAACCAATGATTTAGACAATTGGCCCCAGTATCCATTGTTGAGTGTACCACAAGAATCCTTACCTCTATTAATGGTAAATATAAATATTGTTAATAATTCATGTATTAGTATTTTAGATTTAAGTAAATATTCATGCTATAGAAAAGTCTTAAGAATCACTGCCTGGATTTTTAAATGGCTTAGTAAAATTAAAGTAAATATAGATTACCAGCAAAAGTCTGTAAGGTATTGGCTTAAAATAAATCAACTTCAATCCTTTGCTAATGAAATTAATTTTTTAAATGAATATAAACAGAAGGTAAAAGTAACTTCCTTGAAAGACTCAGAAATTCCTCCCTTAGTTTTGAACTTGAATCTTTTCCTTGACGAAAAAGGCTATTTAAGAAGTAAGGGCAGGATTAATAAGGCTCTTCTTATTAGCTATGAACAAGCTAATCCCATATTAATGGGAAGAAATCATGGCTTTACATTGCTATTTATTAAATATGCCCATGAGCAAGTAAAGCACCTTGGCATTGGTACTACTCTTAATTACATCAGAAATCAAGGTGTGTGGATACCTAAGGGTAGAGCTGCAGTAAGATCTGTGTTATTAGAATGCATTACATGCAAGAAGTACAATGCTCTTTCTTACAGGTACCCACGTTTCACTGACATACCTAGAACACACATGAATCTCATAAAACCTTACCAACACACAGGTATTGATTTCACCTCTCATGTATATGTCAAAAACAACACCTCAAAGTTAGAGAAAATGTACATCTTAATTTTCACTTGCTTAAACATCAGAGCTGTACACTTAGAACTAGTACCCTCTATGAACACCTCTGACTTTCTGTTAGCCTTCAAAAGGTTTTGTAACAAATTTAGTATACCATCGTACATCTATAGTGACAATGCTTTATATTTTAATAAAGGGTGCAATATAATAGAAGAGTCCTTTAATACCAATGCTTTCAAGGAGGAGTTTGATAAAAATCAGATCAAACATGTAAAAATTAACCTTTTTTCTCCATGGCAAGGTAGCCATTGGGAAAGGTTAATAAAAGTAATGAAACAGTGTCTGTATAAAGCTGTTGGAAAGAGTAAAGTGACCTATTTTGAGCTTCTTACCACTCTGTCTGACATAGAAAATGCCATCAATTCCAGACCCCTAACCTATAGATCTGGTACCTCTGAGTTGGAGGCAATAACGCCCAATTGTTTTTTGAAAGTCATGTTTAATAGTAATTTAATATTTAAAAGTAATTTTGATACAATAGAATATCAGATGGGCAGTGCACCCAACAAGGAGGTACTGGATTCTACCCTCATAAAGCAAAATGAACTCTATGAAGAGTTCAGGCGTTTGTGGCATGAGGAGTATCTCCTAAGTCTCCGGGAACGGTCTAGACACTTGTTTCAGGGTATTTGGGAAGATAAAGTAAAAATAGGTGATGTGGTGCTAATAAAGGACATCAATAAACCACGCCCATTTTGGAAATTAGGTAGAGTGTTGGATGTTATAATTGGTCACGATAATAACATCAGATCAGTCAAATTAAAAACAGGTTCTGGTGAAGTAGGATTGCATTCAATCAGCAACCTTTACCCCCTCGAATTAAATACAGGAGGTGGTAGTTTATCAAATGTAACACCTGTACCTACAACACCCTGTACAGGATGACAAACAGCAACAGACGTGGTACTTCTTATAATAATATAATAATAATAATAATAATAATAATATAATATAATAATAATATATAATAATAATAAATAATAATATAATAATAATAATGAAGTAAATGCCCAATACAAAAAGACCTATGAGAAAAGCTGCTCTAAAACAGAGGCAGTTTATGCAATCCAATTTAGCTGATCTATAAATTAAATTGCATAAATAAATTAGTAAAATTGGGTTTAGGGTAATATTAAGATTGGTTTAGGGTAATTTTAAGGTAGATTTAAGGTTTTAAGTAAAAAGAAAAAAGTAAAAAAAAATATTTTTTTTAACTAATGGAATTAAATAAAATTAAAGGAACGCAAGCACACAGCTCTAAGTAAAAACACAAAGGGTATTGTATTGCTTCTTTTTGAAGCAATCCTCTGCCCGGAGTGTGTGAAAAATTATTCATGAAATTGTACATTTTTCGTCATTAAATATTAAACCACAGTAAAAATAAATCACAGTAAAATTTCGACTTAAATATTACAGTAATATTCATCCGCCAGGTCACATGACACCAACGCGGTCAGTATATGAATTTCCAGTATTTGAACAGTATGCCGTTCTTACGTACTTAGTCAACACGTATTGTGTATTGTGTACTCCGTCAGTATTCTGCTAGTAACCTGTCAGTATAGAACTAGTATTGTGTATTATGTATTTAAAATACACTCCGTTTAGTAACTTAAAGTGAAAGATAAACAATAAGTGTCTTTTTCTTTTTATTAATGTTAATTAAATTGATCACGGCAGTTTTCAATAAGTTATGCCACTTCGATCACAGCTTCTTTAAGACGGTTAAAGTTAACTTGTATAAAGTTTAAGTTAATTAAAGTAAGGATTAACGAGTCCTTTAAAATGAGAGGAAACCCTTTCAAAAACCTTTGGAAATTCCTATCCGTAATAATAAATCATCATCTTGTCATAATAACTGTCTTAATTAATGATAATTTAAGTAATTGTTCTCCAAAAGAGTATTTAGGAAGGCCTTCCAATCGTTTACTCTAATAACTCTAATGAACTTCGAAAATCGTCAACCGGAAGAACAATTATTAAAGGTAAATATAGTTCTCTATTTTAAATATTATAGTACTTTAGTGTAAAAAACTAAAAATAGTCTGGTGGCGTCAAGAGCCTCTTCTATCAAAAATTATGCAAAAATATAATTTTTGATAGTATATAATATTGTAAAAGAAATATATCATGTAATTATTCATACATAGTACATAATGGCTACATGTATATGCAGTTTTACCAACAATTTGTGGTAAAATATCTAGTTTTTTAATTCGAAAATTTTCTAAGTTAAAAAAAATTTCTAAGTTTAAAAAAATTTCTAAGTTTAGAAAGTTTAAGTTGAGTTAAATTTTTTTTTAAAGAAATTCTTTAGTGGCCAAGCTTTTCCTGGAATTTATGCCAGATACGCTTGCCACTAAAAACAATTTTTCTTTCTTTCCCCCCCGCTTAAAAAACGAGATACCTTACACCTGTTTCTGCAAATTTTGGACGCCTTTAGCACTTGGAAAGATTTTTTTTTTTTTTTCAAGAAAAATATTTAGATCACATAGCTTCAAGGCGGGGTGACCTTGGAACGCACAGTAGGTTATA
>JABUQX010001293.1:0-12575 GCA_015478945.1 Trachelipus rathkii
CTTTTTCCCGATCAGTTCTTTTCTAAATATCAACTCGCGCTGAAAGTTTCGGCTCTTAAGAATTCGAACTTTTATTATAATTCCAACGTTCGGGGCTGCGCGCCCGCACTTTCCGAATATATCGACCGAGGAGGCACTACCACCGCCGTCTTCTTTGGTTCTCTTCCTTTTGCAACCCGTCGTTGACGAACCATCCGACGACGACGAGGCGCTTTCCGCCACTTCTTTCTCCGCCCCGTTGTTTTTCTTTTCGCCCACTCTGTCTAATAACAATAGTTCCTCAATATCGTAACTGAAAAGTTTTGCGTGAAAAACCCAGTCGTCTTTTCTTCGGTGGGCGTAATATTCTTCTTCATAAAGAAAATCGTTCAACTTCGGTATTTCGTCGTACTTTTGAAGACACTCCGGCTCATCTCGCTTTAATAATTCGCGTAATCTACGAAGACCTTCGTAACGCGTGATCTTATTTTGCTTCACGTTTTCGAAGGAGACGAGTTTAACTTTCGTAAAGGATACCAGGGAATGGAGCGCCTCCGTATTCGCCTCCCTATACGCGAGGGGTTCGCTTTTTTTCGGGGATGTTTTGAACGCGAATTGCGCGAAAACGTCTATCTCGCGGCCGCGTTTGTGTACTAGCGTCCTAGCGAATATATCGTGAGAGACGTGATGATCGAGAGACATTTTAATAAAATTAGTTTTTAAGTTCAATTCGCTCTGCGTTAGTAGTAGGATGAAATCTTCGGGTTGGGGAGCATGAAGCATGTTGGCGAAAAATAATTCGTCTGGTACGGGCTCCTTATTCGATTTAACGCTCGACATTTTATCTCCATCTTCGGATTTATTGGCATCGTTATCATCGCCGTTGTTATCGCCATCCATTATATATATGTATATATTTTTTTTTGAATATTTAACATTCAAAATATTTTTAAAAAAATTATAATAAAATAAATTTACATTATGTTTCATTTCGAAAAGCGAAATGACTCACGAGTTCTATAAAAAAGGACTCAACGGGAAGCGTCTTCCATTGCTATTTCGGCGGATACGATGACGAAAGATTATTATAAAATATTGGAGCTTAGTCGACAGGCCAACGACAATGATATTAAAAAGGCGTACAGGAGAATGGCTCTTAAATATCACCCAGATAAAAATGCATCGCCCGACGCCGAAGAACGATTTAAAGAGGTGGCGGAAGCGTACGAAACTCTCAAAGATGCGAGGAAAAGACGTATTTACGATCAAACCTTTGAAGAACCTACGAAAAACCGAGCCAATTTTACCGAATTTTCTTTTTCTTCGCCGAGATTTGATCCGCACGATACGTTTAAAAGCTTTTTCGGAAACAACGACCCCTTTTCTGGTGTCTTCCAAGAATTTTTTTCATTCGATGCCGGTAACGGACACGTTAAGTTCACTAGTTTCAAAACCACTTTTACATCGTGGGGCGATTCTCAAAAAAAAGGATCGCAGCAGCAGCGACCTGATCGCCCGCATTCGCACCCGCATCCTCATCATCATCATCATCAACATCATCATAAGCCGCAGCAGCAGCAGCAGCAGCAGCAGCAGCAGCAGCAGCAGCAGCAGCACCACCACCACCACCAGCAGCAGCACCACCACCACCACCAGCAGCAGCAGCAGCAGCAGCACCAGCAGCAGCAGCAGCAACAGCACCAGCAGCAGCAGCAGCCCACACGCCCAGCAGCGGGGAGTCAAGAAAAAAACCCTCCGATTATTGAAAAAGTGGACGTGACTCTAAAAGACATTTTATTCGGAAGGAGTTTTACTAGACAAGTGAATTGCGATATTTTGAGCGTAAATGGAGAAACTTTTAAAATAAGTAAGCCGTTCATCGTGCAGGTAAAACCCGGCGCTCTCGATGAAACGCAAATTGTTTTTGAAAATCAGGGACACCAATCCCGAGGACGAATACCATCCGATATCATTTTTTACGTGAATAGGCTGCAGCACGCGGAATTTCAAAGAGATTCCGCCAACCTTATCTACAATGCCCGCATTTCTCTCAAAACCGCGTTATGCGGCGGAGTCGTGCGAATACCGACTCTCGAAGGGCGAGATATATCTCTTACTTTAGGCGACGACGTCGTAAATTCTAAGACGGAAAAGTTCTTTCCTTTTAGCGGTTTGCCACTGGTCGATTCCAATTCTCACAGAGGTAGTTTAATCGTAAGATTCGATATAGAATTTCCGTCGAGGTTAACCGAAGTTGCCAAGAGAAAGCTGAATGAAATTTTGTAATCGCTGTTGTTGTTGTTGTAAAATTGTTGAAAAATATTATAAACGTCACTTTTATTGAAGTATACGGGTGTAAATAAAAAACTTTTAACAAAAAAAATGCGTTTTATTGAAAGCCTCTACACGTACAGATATTTTTTAGTCATTTATTCTTTGGTGGTAAATGTTCGAATGTAAATGCCGGTGGTCGAGCGAGTGAATATACCGTGTTGTTGCAATTACTAAAATATTTCTCCATAAAAAAACGAGTATATAAAAGGTTTCAAATACAAAACAGTCTTTAAATAATAAATTTTATTATTTCAAATAATTGAAAAGAATTATAAGTTTTTTTAATTTGAAAATTTTTACGCTTACAAGGTATAAACATATAATTTTTAATTTACTCTAGCGTCTGCCATATTATACTTCCAATAGCACCAAAAAGTTTGTTAAAAAACTCTTGGTTATCAATTAATCGAAACGCTAAATGAAAGGTTTTTGGAGTGGGATCTCGAAATTTTTTTAAAAAGTTAAAAAATGAGATCGGCCTTGAAAAATAAATATCATCTTTTAACATCAATTGCCTCTTAAAGAATTTCGCTTCTATATCTTCGGGTAAATTCAAGATATCATATTGCTTTATACTCCATCGAATGACGGGATTTCCAGAGACGTCTGTCATAGTTAACGCGATTTGTTTGAAAACGTCGACAATATTACCTCTATGAGAAATTTTCTCGCAATCCCTAAGGCTTTCTGACAAATTACATTTATTTTCTAGGTATCGATCGAAATTAAATTTTAGTCCTCTTTTTAAAGAGCGAGTGATTTTCAAAAGAATATAAATTTTGCACGGATCGATACACCTGGAGCTGAAAAATACAACGACTTTTTCTAGTTTCGGAGAGGCGCGGCAAATATCGTATAAAAGAAAAGAAAAATCAATTTTTAATTCTACCAAATTTTTAAAAACGGATTCATTTTTTTCATCTGATATCATCTTGCAAAGATTAATACTATTAACTTGAGAATAATTGTTCATTCTTATTTCTAACTCTCTCAAATTCGGAAAGGCCCTGATGATTTTATTGCTCAGTGAACCACAATCACGATTTCTGTCAAATTCTCCCATTATTCCGTCATAAACCATTATTAGGACGCACACATTTTGAAATTGGAATGGAGATAAGGTATCGACATTTTCGTTTCTTCGAAGGATAACATTAAAATGACAAACGTTTTTAAAATTCAATTCCAAAGAACCGTCGAGCTTTTTAATATTCCTTCGCAATCGGTTTCTTAAAAATTTCGTATCCCAAGATTCGATTATTTGCCTTTCTATTTCCCTTCGCCACGATTTACCTGAATGTAAGCGACAACGCCCTAATAACCTAAAGTGCGTGAAGGGCATAAAGAGCGCCACAACCGCGTAAATTCCTTTGCATAAGAGGCAGAATGGTACTTTTATTTCGTTTTTTTCTCGATCTTTAGTAAGAAGTTTCCAAAAATTAATTTCCAACATTCTTAGTACCCCACCGAATTTATTTTCATCTTCCTCATCTCCTGCCGCTTCTTGTTGTTCCCGCTCTGATAATTTCACGTACGTTTCGATCGGCGGCGGAGTTTTAGTAATTTCCCATTCGATTATTCTCTCGTTTTCGATTTCGACAACCACGACTAATTTTGAAAGATTTCGTTGATAACAATCATCGCATACAAAATGTTTATCTAATTCGGAAAAATAAGAGTGGTGGGGAAATATTTCTTCTTCCGATGAGAAACTGAAAATCAATTCTAATGTCTCAACGCAGGTTTTTATAGCCATTAGCATTAAACGAACGTGGTTAACAACGGTAGATGGGTGTTTGTGGTTTAAGCGAACTCCGATTTTTTGCAAGTTAAACAATGATGAGATTTCGGTAATTTCCTCGATGTTGTTATAATCCACAATAATGGTAGTAAGGTTGTTTAATGGAGGAATAAAAGGTTCTCGCAATTTATTCGAAAAATCGATTTCAACGTATATTCTCTCGTCTGTCATACATTCCAAATATGGTTTGTTGAAAAAAGCGTTCGTGACTTGGTTAAATAAAGATAGAAGTAGAAGGTTCAATCCGCTATTAAGCATTTTCGGTTTGAAAATATTGTCTCAATACAAAGTTTTGGAACATACAAAATCAATACATATCAGTTTTAAAGGCAATTAGAAATTTGAAATAAAGAAATGAAATAGTATCTTAATCGTTTCGAGGAAAGTCGTCGAATGAGCTGAGAAGGCCGAGTGCCACACGTATTAAAAATTGATAAGTAAAGAAAGAATTACAAGAAGGATTACTAGCCCTCTCGCCTCTCCGATTTGATAATTTATTCTCAGTTAATTTTAAAAAAGAGAAAAGGTATATCAAATGCTACGGATCAATACTAGGAACGTTTGCATAAGATTTACAGCGTTCGTATTCGTACTCATGTATCCTAAAAACCATCAGCGGATTTTCGAACAAGACGCACGGGAACAACATCGGCGAGGACTGTCAATGCTGCGACCAGTACCTATTTGTCAAGTAAGGGTTATCGAATTCAGCTCGCACGTACAAGGATTTAACGAAACTCCAAATGTCGCGGTTTTCTGGAAACTCTAGAAAAAGTCGCCGAGAGATATTTTTCCATACCGATAACCGTTCCGAAAACAAAATAGCAGGTAAGAACACGCAGTAACAAATCTAATTTCTTCACCCAAAAATATTTTCTCCGATTAAAATAAATTCAAACTGATCAAATCGATTAGATCGCAGGGAATTTTTCCGTTTCAGAACATTCATACGTCCGATACGGAATCTTTGAAAAAGGATAATGAGTTTCGAGCAGGACGATTTCAGCGCATAAATCTAATAGACAAGTTTACGTCCAAACTATCTTTTCCATTATAGAAGTTTAGTCGTACGATATGAATATTTTGACTGTTAGATAAAGTAAAATCAAAAAGCACGACGCCGTATATTTGATTAACCGGAAACTTTTCTACGAACATAGAATGAAAAAAAGGTCTACTCAAGAATTCCAACGGAAAAGACGACATAAGGTCATTTATACGACATGACAGACGCAAAGCACGTTTGCAGGAACACATACAGCAGTGAAATGCCATTTCGGAACGATAGACCAATCTTCATTAATGAGAAAAATAATATAATAGTTCTCTTATTTATAGGCAAATTAATAAAGCTGTTAATTTTTTAATTTAAAATTAACAATTACTTAATTTTATTTCATAATCATTTTATATTTAAATATATTATGATATTTAAATATAAAAAAAACAAAAAAATATAATAAAAATAGATAATATATAAATAATAATATAAAATAACTAAATATATACTAATAAATATATAATAATATATAATAAAATAATATAATATATAAAAAAAAATAAATAAAGAGAATACGTGGCTTATATATTAGTGTATAATATGCGGTATTTGAAAATTATCAGGGTTATCTTTACATTTTTAAATAAACAAATATACATATAAATAATATAATAACATTCATAAAAATGAGCTTATTTCCATGTTTTATGGCATCAAAAAATGATACCAAAATAATTCTAGATATTAACCAAATATAATCATCATATTGCTTAAAGAGTAACGGGTCAGATAGAAATTTATAGGTCAGGATCTCGAAAATGTATTTAAAAACTCAAAAAAATAAGAAAAATGGTAATGTCAATAAAAAGATGGCATATCATTTTTAATCCCAAATAGCTCTCATTGAATTTTGTTTTTTTTTACGACACTTTATTTTAAACCTTTCTTTCAATGATTCTATTACGGATAATTCGAAACGATGTAATCATTTTAAAAATATTAACCACCAGACAGACGGGGAATTTCCATACTCGTAACGTTTCAGAAGAACACCGCCAAGTATATTTTTGAAAGCTTGTTTGACAATATTCCCCAGTGTGTAGGATTCGACCAGGCATTCGCAAAAAGCAAAAATAAGATGTTTCATATTAACACATCCGTATTGATTCAAGATTTATTTCTAGTCCAACTCTTTCATAGGAAAAATGGATGATATCCAAAAGTTAATATAATAACTGCAGGAGTTGAATGATAACTGGCATTATTAAAAAACACAAAACTCCCCCCAAGCAAACAAGGCGCCTCGAACGCGGACAAATGAAATATAATTTCGAATGAAAAAAAATTTCATCTTTAAAAGTTCTGTGCCCGCGATTTTATAAAAAGCGACTTCATTTCAACCATCTATAATAAATTGGACGGCATCACTATATTCTAATATCTTAAGATTTGCTTAATCTATTTCTATACTCGGCTATATTCGAGGAAAAGCTGACGAATTATATTAATCAAAATAGCCGCAATTACGATTTTACCCGGAAAAAGAGTGAAATTTTCCGTGCAAACCAATTTAAGAATTCACATTTAAAAAATCGAATGGAAAAATGAGATAATGAACATTTTCGTTTCTTAGAAAGGATTGCGTTTAAAAGTAGGCAAACGATATTCGCAAATTCAATTCCAAAGAAAACCGTCAAGTTACTTTCTTATATTCCTTGAAAAATCGGTGTTCTAAATTTTCGAAATAACTGTCTTTGGCTAGATTGATTCATATTGCGAAAATCGACTTGTTCGATAGCCAGCCTGACACTAGATCTAATGACTTTATCATAGTAACTTTCTAATAATTCCACAAGGAATAGGCAGCAGGCATAAAGAGCGTCATAACGCAAAATTCCTTTGCAAAAATCGCGAGCAAGAATTGGTAATTTCTATTTTAGGCTTATTTTCAAACGATTCTTTAGGATTATTTTTTTTCCAAAAAATTAATTAATCAACAAACAATCTTTTAATCCACCGAACCTCGTATTACATCATTCTTCATCTCCTGCCCACTTCTTTCTTTCAACCTCTTTGATTGAATTTTCACGGAAAAATTTCGGAACTATCAGTAAGAGCTTCGAACTAAATTTCCCATAATCGATAATACTAACTGTTTCGATTTCAATCAACCACCAACCGATTAAGGAAGCTAATTTTCTTAAATGAACAGTATATAAGCACGCACGACGAAGTAATTCTTTCATCAAATAATAATCGTGGCTGGGAAATATTTCCTCTTCCGATGAATAACCGAAAATCAATTCCAATGTCTTCACCCCGGTTTTTGCTACCAATCGCCTTACACGAGCGCTGCTAATAACTGTATACGGGTGTCCATGATTCAAACGAACTCCAATTTTTTGCAAGTTAAACAACGATGAGGTTTTGATAATATCCTCGATGTTGTTAAAATCCACGATTAACGTAGTTAATTCGTCAAACGAAGGAATAAGAAGTTTCCGCAATTCACTCGAAAAATCAATTTGGTCAATTATTTCCATCTCTTTTATATATTCTAAATGGTATTTATCAGCCAAATCACTGTCGTCTTCGCCTGAAGGAGGATAGGGGTCCCTGTTCATAGTAGGTTCATAGTAGAGTCTTGTTTCAACACCGTTTCGCGACATCTACATATTAGTTTTAACGCGATTAAGATTTTGGAAAGAGGAATCGAATATTTTTAATCAATTTCGAGAAAGTCCATCGTAGAGTGAGAAGAATGGCGCCAACGTATTAACAATTAATCTTAACTTCTCGTTACGAAAAAAAGGCTCGTAATCGTTATTTTTCATATATCATAAAAAATTGGTTAATATTTATATAGTTTCGTACTGATCTTGAAAAAAATACAAATACAAGATTATCAAGGCGTATTGTACGCACAGGTGCCCAATTATGTCTATAAATAATCCAAGCGCGTATTAGCAAGCCGCTGGAACGCCACCGGTAAGCGTCTGCTACGGACAACAATATAAATACATTGGTCAAACAAGAATCAGGAGAAATTATAACGATTCGGGTCGTCAAATGTAAACGGCTTCGCGTATCGCTTTTTTACGAGAAAGCCCAGAAAAGTTTGTGGAAGAATCTTTTGCGTTGTCCGAATCAAATAGCGATAGGAGAAAAATGTTTCACAAAATTATAATAATCTTCGAAAATCCCACGTTTTTCGACCAAATAATCTAAAATCAATCGTATTTCGCAGACGAATTATCAATGGAATCAGAAGCATTTTATGTTGTAAACGCATTGTTGGAAAAGACAGAATAGTTTCAAAAAATGACGTCATCGCCAAACTTGCAGATTTCATCGCTTAATCATTTTCCATTTCCGACTGAAGAGTCGAGGGTTTTTGGGTGTGAAAAAAAAAAAAAAGATTTGAAGACGATCATTCAAAAAAAAGGATATATATATAAATATAGGACAAAGTGTAAAAAACGTAAATGATAAAAAAAAAAAATGAGAATAATCGTCTCAAACTCCCTTTTAGAGCAAAAGAAAAAAAGACATAGCGAAGTAATAAATAATTTATTTTATTAATAATGATGATAATTAAGGTTTTTCAAAAAAATTAGAGAATATATATATATATAATATAAATATATATAATAATATATAAATAATATATATATATATATATATAAAAATATATATATATAAATATATATAATAATAATAATAATTATATAATAAATATAATAAATAATATTTTATATATAATAATAAATATATAGATAATATATAATAAATATATATATATTATCAATTTTTGTAAAAAAAATTTGTAACCCCACTTAAAAATCTTCACGGTCTTCTATTGAAAAAAAATTAATTTAGGAGATAATTAAACTAAAATTAAATAAAAAAATAAAAATAACAATAAAATTGAAATTAAAATATCGAAAATTAAATAAAAAATTTTAAAAGTATAACACAGGGAAATCGAAAAAAAGTGAAAACTTGCGCGTGGTATTAAAAGTTACGTTTTTTGACGTTACGACATACGCGAAGGACCATTCAACAAAAACAAATACATTATATGAAGAGAATTCACAACCACCCGAGAGAGAAAAACGCTCAAATAGATAACCCAGCATCGAAAATAAGAAGCCGCGCAATCAAATGAACGTGTGGTGGAAGAACATGCATATATAGCAGCTTGAAGAAAAATGTCACCAACCAAACAGATGACTGAAGTTGACAGCAAATCCATTAAGGAACTAAATATAAAGAAGGAGTTAAGGATATAATGAATAAAATGGACAATAAATTTAAATGATTTTGACAAATAAAATTACTTTGGCAATGAAAAAAAAAGAAAATCCAAAAAGACACATAATAAATAGACAAAATATAAATTTATTCAATAAGAAAAACGAAAGATGAGGGGACTAGTAGAGACGTTAAAACAGCATCGTGAAGAAAAATTGGAATTAATTTAACATATCGAGTATATGATATAATCGATGTATATAATATAGGTATAGTTTTATTATTTTTTGCTGTATCTATTTTTACGTAGAACTATTTTTAATAAAGATTTTATATAATAAAGTTGGTACTTTTAGTTTATCCAGTATCGTGAGCTTAGTAACGTTGCTTTTTTTTTTATTTTTAAAATCGAATTTTTCTTTTTTTTCAGAGAAAATAAATCTATAGATATTTGCGGAAAAGCCAAAAACATTTTTGTAAAAAAAAATATCAGTAGACGCCTATTGTGTATTTTAAATTAGCTCGAGAGAAGGAATTTATTAAAATACTTAGTGGAACGATTATCAGATTTTCATTTTTTTAACCGTCAAATTATTCTCTTACGACTCGTTCTTCATTTTTAGCAGCAGCAACAAAATTGGATATTTCCCCGATTTTTCCCTAGCGCGTATTCTTCCCACAACCCGGAAAATCCATCGCGTATTTTCGAGCGGTGGCTTCCGTAGTTTATAACCTTGTCGTTCAGCCAAGAAATAAACTCGAACACTGCCTCTATCCATTTATCCAAACAATCGTTACACAGATCCGACTTCCGCACCACTCTGGAAAAAATGGTTTCTATATCTCGTTTCCTTTCTAAGAGGAAAGACAAGGATCCGCTCGTACTCTTATAAACGTTGTAAATTTTTTCCTGAAGAGAATACAATACGAGGTACCAAATAGTTTTCACTTTCTTCATGCCGATAGTCCGGTCGTCTTTTAGGTAATGAAAGACGTACCCTTCGAAATTTTGCATCCGTCGAATTTTCAAAATTTCTTCTTCCACGGCATCCGGGGATATCGAGTAGTATTCCGGCGTGGAAATTCCGAAGAGTTTGAAAATTTCCAAGCCCGCCTGGGGGGAGACGGTGGTTAACGAATCGATTTTTTGGCCCTCGTCGGGGACCGAGGTCATCATCAAACCGTAGAGTTTATATTCGTCTCTCAAGAGAAAACGATCCAGGAAAACGCGTTGTAACCCACAAACCACGGTCGTTTTAGTGGCGCTCAAGAAACGCTTTAAAATAATTAGCTTCGAGGGATCCATTCCGTCGAAGGTATTTAATACCGCTCGCGCCACCGTACGCGCGCCCTCGTACCTACATCCCGGGTACTTACGGACGTCGGAGTGAGACTTGAGCAAAATATGTACGCTCGAAGAACCGGCGATGATATAGTATTCGTCGCCGATCTTCCTCACGGCGAAATGTCCGTTATAGCACCCGTCAATTTTTTTCACGCAAACAACCTCGGTGGCGTTTGCGGGCGAATCAATACGGAAATTTAACCACGTCTCGTTACTTTCGGGTCGACAATTACTTTCATCGCCAATTCGGCCGGTAAACTTTTTGTTAGCGTAAATGGCGAAATCTAACCCATTTTCATATCTACGGACGTCCCGAAAGGTATTCTCGAACCCGGTTATTCTTGTAAGTTACACGACGTTTTGATATTGTCGTACACGGCGGGTAAAGAAATCTACGCGAGAGACGAATGGATAAGAAATAACGTGAGCTGCGGTTTTAGTTTTATCGAGACGGTCGGAAAGAACGAAAATGGGTTAGATTTCGCCATTTACGCTAACAAAAAGTTTACCGGCCGAATTGGCGATGAAAGTAATTGTCGACCCGAAAGTAACGAGACGTGGTTAAATTTCCGTATTGATTCGCCCGCAAACGCCACCGAGGTTGTTTGCGTGAAAAAAATTGACGGGTGCTATAACGGACATTTCGCCGTGAGGAAGATCGGCGACGAATACTATATCATCGCCGGTTCTTCGAGCGTACATATTTTGCTCAAGTCTCACTCCGACGTCCGTAAGTACCCGGGATGTAGGTACGAGGGCGCGCGTACGGTGGCGCGAGCGGTATTAAATACCTTCGACGGAATGGATCCCTCGAAGCTAATTATTTTAAAGCGTTTCTTGAGCGCCACTAAAACGACCGTGGTTTGTGGGTTACAACGCGTTTTCCTGGATCGTTTTCTCTTGAGAGACGAATATAAACTCTACGGTTTGATGATGACCTCGGTCCCCGACGAGGGCCAAAAAATCGATTCGTTAACCACCGTCTCCCCCCAGGCGGGCTTGGAAATTTTCAAACTCTTCGGAATTTCCACGCCGGAATACTACTCGATATCCCCGGATGCCGTGGAAGAAGAAATTTTGAAAATTCGACGGATGCAAAATTTCGAAGGGTACGTCTTTCATTACCTAAAAGACGACCGGACTATCGGCATGAAGAAAGTGAAAACTATTTGGTACCTCGTATTGTATTCTCTTCAGGAAAAAATTTACAACGTTTATAAGAGTACGAGCGGATCCTTGTCTTTCCTCTTAGAAAGGAAACGAGATATAGAAACCATTTTTTCCAGAGTGGTGCGGAAGTCGGATCTGTGTAACGATTGTTTGGATAAATGGATAGAGGCAGTGTTCGAGTTTATTTCTTGGCTGAACGACAAGGTTATAAACTACGGAAGCCACCGCTCGAAAATACGCGATGGATTTTCCGGGTTGTGGGAAGAATACGCGCTAGGGAAAAATCGGGGAAATATCCAATTTTGTTGCTGCTGCTAAAAATGAAGAACGAGTCGTAAGAGAATAATTTGACGGTTAAAAAAATGAAAATCTGATAATCGTTCCACTAAGTATTTTAATAAATTCCTTCTCTCGAGCTAATTTAAAATACACAATAGGCGTCTACTGATATTTTTTTTTACAAAAATGTTTTTGGCTTTTCCGCAAATATCTATAGATTTATTTTCTCTGAAAAAAAAGAAAAATTCGATTTTAAAAATAAAAAAAAAAGCAACGTCACTAAGCTCACGATACTGGATAAACTAAAAGTACCAACTTTATTATATAAAATCTTTATTAAAAATAGTTCTACGTAAAAATAGATACAGCAAAAAATAATAAAACTATACCTATATTATATACATCGATTATAT